>JAXCGZ010015416.1:22500-27500 GCA_037179515.1 Halocaridina rubra | reverse complement strand
CTCTCTCATTTTCTGTCTCTTGAAGTTGTACTCCAGCCACCGAGTAGTCAAGCTTGGGCCTTCTTGCACTTGTACCCATTCTCATTACCTTACATTTTGAAGTATTGAATTTCATTAGCCACTTTTCTGACCACTCATGCAGATTATTTAGATCCTCCTGAAGTTCTCTACCATTGTTCTCGTTTTTTACTTTCTTCACAATCTTTGCATCATCTGCAAACATATTCATGAATGAATTTACAGACTCTGGTAGGTCATTTACATATACAAGGAACAAAAGTGGCCCTAAAACTGAACCCTGTGGAACTCCACTACTAACTCTTCTCCATTCAGACACTGAGTGTCTTACTCTAACCCTCTGTTCCCTTCCTTCTAAGTAAGTTTTTATCCATTCCAAAACATTTCCACCTATTCTAGCCATTGATTGCAGCTTCCTAATAAGTCTCCCATGTGGAACAGTGTCAAACGCTTTCTGGAAGTCTAGGAATATGCAATCTGCCCAGCCCTCTCTTTCCTGTAAGATTTGGCTTACCTCATCATAAAATTCTAATAAGTTTGTTACTGTTGATCTACCTTCTCTGAATCCATGTTGCCTCACTGACAAAAAGTTGAAGGATTCCAAGTGAAGAGAGATATGTTTCCTAAGTAGTTTCTCCATAACTTTGCAAACTATGCTGGTCAAGGAAACTGGTCTATAGTTCAGAGCCGTATCCCTCCTTCCCTTTTTGAAGATAGGTATCACATTTGCTTGTTTCCAGCATCTTGGAATCTCCCCCGACTCCAGTGACTCCTTAAATATGATACTTAGTGCCACTGATATTGTGTTTGAGCATTTTTTAAGCACATGAGGGGATATGTCATCAGGACCTGTAGCTTTATGAACATCTAAATCCATCAGCGCTTTGCATACCTCTGTGGCTGTAAGGTTGATGTTCTCTAATACCGGCCCTTGAGCTTCTATCACTGCAATCTGAGGGGGTGGGGTATTTTCTACTGTAAATACTGACTGAAACTCCTTGTTCAATTCTTTGCAGATCTCTTCATCCGTCTCAGTGATGCTTCCATCCGCTCTCTTTAGCCTTAAAACCTGTTCTTTTACCTTCAGTTTTCCTCTGATAAAGCTGTGGAAAAGCTTGGGATTTTCTTTAGCCTTCCTGGTGATGTCCCTCTCATAGTCTCTCTCTGCCTCTCTCCTTTTACTTAGGTAGTCATTTCTTGCTCTTTTGTAGGTTTGCCAGGCATTTATGTTTTTTCTCCTCCTATACCTTTTCCAGCATTTGTCTCTCCACTCCTTAGCTCTTTTACACCCATTATCGAACCATTTCTCTCTGGCATGAATTACACCTACTTTGGTGACAGGTATGTAGCAATCTACTATCTTCCCATATTTCTCACAAAAGATGTCATACATTTCTTGTACAGATTTGTTGTAAAATAAGGTTCTCCAGTCAATAACTGCAAAAAGCTCATTCATTTTGATGTAATCTCCTTTCCGATAGTTCCTCCTCATGTCCTCAGTGCCTCTACTCTCAGGAAGAATATCTTCAATGATATACTCCATCAACAACACACAGTGGTCACTCTTTCCAATTGGTGGTTCATACTCAATTTTTTCAATATCCAACACATTATCTGTGAACACTAGATCAAGTAGTGATGGCTCATCCCCACCCCTGGCCCTTGTTGGTTCCATTACATGTTGGTGTAGGAAATTCCCTTGTACGCAATCTAGGAATCTTGCCCCGAATGAGTCCTCACCACTGTGTGGGTCAAGATTTATCCAATCTATCTCTTTATGATTAAAGTCTCCCATAATCAAAATCCTACATTTTTTTTCCCGTGCCATGTTAACAACTGAGTTTATGACTTCAATAGTACCTATATGACTTTCCTCATAAACTTCAAGCCTATTTTGGTTCCTTGGTGGGTTGCATACAACAGTTATTATAATGCTCTCTGACCCAGTATTTATGCGAGCAACAAGAAATTCCTTGAACTCACTTTCTATAGCCAAGTTTATTTCTTCGACTTGAATCCTTTCACTTATGAGCAGTGCTATCCCTCCACCAGTCCTCTCAGATCTTTCAACCCTTAGTATTCTGAAACCCTTAGGAAAAACTGTGACACTGTTTATGTCCTCACTCAACTTAGTCTCTGTAATTGCTACTATATCTGCCTTACTGTTGTGAATCCTATCTTTTAATTCTACTGCCTTACCAGCTAATCCATCAGCATTTGTGTATAACAATCTTAATGAGGCCCCATCCCCTGATCTTCTGTCATTATCTTCTTTATCTCCCCTTTGTCTGGAAGAACTCTGTAATGAAAATTTTTCTTCTCTTCTTCATTTCTTTCATCATTTAACCTTCTTGCCTCTTGCAACAAGTTTTTGATCTTTCCCATCTCTTCCTGTGTTCTGTATTGTCTAATGAACACTTCTTTGAATTCTTGAAGGTCTTTTAGACTTTTTTTTCTCAACAATATTTCCCTACATGTTTCCCCTCTCTCAAAGGTTACTTTTGTTGGTCTCGGCTTTCCTTCCCGCGAATATTTACCTAGTTGGTGTATGTTTACAATATCCTCAGGACCACATACTACTCCAAGCTTTCTTATCAGGTCTACAACCCTAGCTTTATTTTCTTCAAGTCTCCCCTGCCATGTTGGCTCCTGGGACTCGCTTATGCCTGAGATTACCACTGTCTTCTCCTTATCAAGTGCCTGTCTGATGAGTGGGTTTGCCCTTTCCATCACAACGTCTTTCATTTTTTCGATTACTGTCTCTTTATAGTCAACTGTTTGTATGTTTTCCAGTGCCACCACCTTTACAGCCTCTTTTACTGCCACATTCCCCTTTAGTGCATCAGCAAAGGAAGTTTTCATGGCATCATTTTCCATATTCAGCTCCTGGAACTCTTTTCTGAACTGTTCAATGTTTTCCTTAATCTGGACATTCCAAGCAGCAATCTCGTCTCTCTCAGAAGAGAGCAGTGAACTAACATCTAATTCCTTTAGGTTGTCATTCAGCTGTTTGTTTTTATCTTCTTGTTTAGAAAGTCTAGATTCTAGTTGACTCTTTTCCCCTTCCAGCTTCTTTATTCTTTTTTCTAGTTCCTTTCTCTCCTACCCTTGTGCTTTATTTGCTTCCTCCAAAGATCTTATTTGCTCTCTGAGTGTTTTATTCTCTTTCATTTCTCCATCCATATTCTGAATTTTATCATCAAGGCTTATAACCATTTCCTCTATATTCTTGATTTTCTGTTTGAGTCTCCTGATGGCTACCCCTCCTACCGACCCATGGATGGGAGAGGTTTGGGACAGAGATGGGGTCATTTTTATGTTCTCCCTCTCACAGAATATAGAAAGAAGACGAGAAAGAGGAAAATAAAAAGAGAAAAACTTTTAATTAAGCTTCACACCGAATTTTTATATCTCCATATAAGTGCTATTTAGTGACCCAGTTTATCTCTTTTCTGGGAACACACATCTTAACTTAAAAACTTGACCATGGTAATTTAAGGATAAAAAGAAAAAGAAAAAAAATGCAATAAAACAAAGGTCAAACCTGAAGGAAAAATTCGAACCTGTGTCTGAGGTGGCACCCACCTGTTTCTGCTATATATTCTTCCTAACTGATAAACTCACTTGCTAACCAAGGTATGTTATCACAAGATTAGACTTTACATTTAACTCAGTATATATACAAAATAAAAACAAAATAGTAAAAGAGAAAGAAATCAATTATATATATATATATATATATATATATATATATATATATATATATATATATATATATATATATATATATATATATATATATATATATATATATATATATATATATATATATATATATATATATATATATATATATATATATATATATATATATATATATATATATATATGTATATGTATATATATATATATATATATATATATATATATATATATATATATATATATATATATATATATATATATATATATATATATATATATATATATATATATATATATATATATATATATTAGTGTGTGCGTGTGTGTATTTGTTTGTATATATATATACACATATTTAAGGAGTCACTGGAGTCGGGGGAGATTCCAAGATGCTGGAAACAAGCAAATGTGATACCTATCTTCAAAAAGGGAAGGAGGGATACGGCTCTGAACTATTGACCAGTTTCCTTGACCAGCATAGTTTGCAAAGTTATGGAGAAACTACTAAGGAAACATATCTCTCTTCACTTGGAATCCTTCAACTTTTTGTCAGTGAGGCAACATGGATTCAGAGAAGGTAGATCAACAGTAACAAACTTATTAGAATTTTATGATGAGGTAAGCCAAATCTTACAGGAAAGAGAGGGCTGGGCAGATTGCATATTCCTAGACTTCCAGAAAGCGTTTGACACTGTTTCACATGGGAGACTTATTAGGAAGCTGCAATCAATGGCTAGAATAGGTGGAAATGTTTTGGAATGGATAAAAACTTACTTAGAAGGAAGGGAACAGAGGGTTAGAGTAAGACACTCAGTGTCTGAATGGAGAAGAGTTAGTAGTGGAGTTCCACAGGGTTCAGTTTTAGGGCCACTTTTGTTCCTTGTATATGTAAATGACCTACCAGAGTGTGTAAATTCATTCATGAATATGTTTGCAGATGATGCAAAGATTGTGAAGAAAGTAAAAAACGAGAACAATGGTAGAGAACTTCAGGAGGATCTAAATAATCTGCATGAGTGGTCAGAAAAGTGGCTAATGAAATTCAATACTTCAAAATGTAAGGTAATGAGAATGGGTACAAGTGCAAGAAGGCCCAAGCTTGACTACTCGGTGGCTGGAGTACAACTTCAAGAGACAGAAAATGAGAGAGATCTAGGAGTAAACATACTGGCAGATTTGTCTCCAGAAATACATATAAATGGCATAGTAAGGGCAGCATATGCATTCTTATCAAATGTAAGGGTAGCCTTCAGGCACATGGACAAGGAAATGTTCAG
>JAXCGZ010015416.1:0-10000 GCA_037179515.1 Halocaridina rubra | reverse complement strand
CTGACCCATACATGTGTATGTACATGCACAGGTACAGAGTGGCTTTTCAGTCAGCAGTTCAACTGAATCATTGATGGTCTGTCACCCTCAATACTGTAATTATAGCATTATGAGCAGTTTTGCATGAATCATGCAGGAAGTGTTGCTAGATCTATCTCAATTAAATTTGCATCTCACAGCTGCTATACAAACCTTCAACAAATATGTCAAGAGAATGCTACAAGAAATTTTATTTCATATTTAGAAATATTCAAATGGAAAAATAACATTGATTTGAAGAAAGAAAAGATCAATCTGGCAAGTCAGGTAAACCTGTCCTCATATCACCTCATTGAATGCAGTAAAATTTATCTTTTGAGAAATTATCGTACGATGTAAGCTCATTAACTCACTCCTTCCGCTGGCTACAGGCCTCTGTGGTCCCTTGCCGCCATTACAAGAAGCCTCCACTAGTTTTCGTCCATTGCTTCATTCCACCAGTTATTTGGGTCTTCCATTCCTAAAATGGCCACATCCCTCATTACATTGTCCTCCCATCTATGTCGAGGTCTGCCAACAAGTCTCCTACCAACAGGCAATCGCCTTGCAATACCTCCCACAATGCTATTGTTTGCAATTCTAGCTACGTGGCCTGCCCATGCCAGTATCTGCCCTCTACTGATGCTGGTCATAGGTGGTAGTCCAGTCAGCTCTCTCAGCTCGATGTTATGAAGCCTCCTCCACTCTCCCGAAACTTCATCTCTAACTGGACCACATATTCTTCGCAAAATTCCACTCTCATACAGTTCTAACAGAGTTTCAAGTTGTTTGGTTATGCTCCAGGTTTCACATCCGTATGTTAACACTGGTCTTATCATGGTGGTATAGGTCTGTATATTTGTACTTCTTGATACAACGCCAGAACTAAGTGCTTCATTTATGGCCCAACCACATCTTGCAGCTGATGCTATTCTAAGTTTTATTTTTTATTTAACTTCGTTCTGTGAATTAACTGTGGAACCCAGATATTTAAAATTATCAATACTTTCCAGTTCTAAGCCTCCACATCTAATGTTTCCAAGTACAGCACCTGCTCTTGAGGCTTTCATGATATTAGTCTTAGATTGATTTATTGCAATTCCCATTCGATCTGCTACTTCCTTAAAAGAGCGCACAGTTTTATCCAGAACATCTAAGTCCTCATCCATCAGATCCACATAGTCAGCATATGCCATCCTGTCACAAGTCACATTCCCCAGATGTATTCCTCCACTGGCTAGTACAGTGGTAACGCGCTGGCCTCGCATTCGCGGGGTCGACAGATCGGTTCCTGCTCAGGACCGAGAGCTTAAGCAGTTTACTGGGAAGGTTACTGCTGTGGATGGGCACCACAGTGGGGGGTTGGGGCTTGCCCCGGCTGACGTTCTGAGGAGCATCTCAGATGGATATCGGAGCTGAAACACCGGCAACCTTTAACCTTTAACCTTACTGGAATCAACCTTATAACCCACTCAAGCATCAAGTTGAATAGCAAAGTGGACAATGCGCAGCCTTGCTTCAATCCTCCCCTCACCTCAAAGGGTTCAGTTAGCTCTCCACCAACTCTCACTCTACATTTCATGTTCCTGTAGCACATCTTCACCAGTCTGATGTAAGCACTTTTTTTTTACTTAATATCGAGTTCAAGCTGCAGTCCTCTTGTCCTTTTCAAATTGTACAAAAGGGGCCAAAAGGTTTATTATTGGCGTCATTATACTGGCCCTACATTTCCATACGTTCTATTTCAATGGTGGCAAATACAAAACCCGAATTTAATCTCAGTCAAATATTTTTATTTTTGAATACCATACTCGAGTTTTCTGATGTACTGATAATAACAAAGGGCCTATAATAACCTAACTTGTATTTACAAAAGCATATTGACTGCAGTTATAAGCATTTTTTCATTATTTGATATTGAATATTTGATCTCTTTGGGGGAGTTCATTTACCTCTTCTTTGAGAGAAGCTTTTAAACTAAAAAAATAAAAATAAAAATTTATAAGAACCTATAAACCTGGAATCACTTAGAATATCCACACCCCTACAAAAATTAAGCCAACAAAAAAAAAACAGCAACAGCAATGCAAAAGATTTAATTTATACATATCTACTTTTGCTAAAGTAATAAGTCTTTCCGGTAAAGAAGAAGCCTCATACATTGCATATTGCTGCAGGTACCTTATGTTACGAGGTGCAAATACACTATATACGCACTTTCATTAAGTGAAATTAAATGAATTAATTCGTTTACTCTTACTTCTGTTGATTAAATTGCATCTCTTTCATCAAAAGCAATCTTAATCTACGCCTTCGGCATTCCAGGTGGAGTGATTGACTATTTGTTGGCTTTCTTTAATCTTATGAACATAATGAGAGTAAAATTACATAAGTGTTATACTCGAGTACATGAAGCATTACATTTGTATCCACCTCATCATTTTCCAGTGCTCTTTTCAATGAAGCAAACCCTTTTCACCTTTAACAGGCATTTATCTGGAACATTTATTAGGCACATGAATTCTATACCCGTATGACAGCCAATTCTGTGTATTCTTTTGCTTGTAAATATTTATACATAAAAGATTGGACAATGTCAAACCCTACAGAATTCATTCACTTTTTTCCTATAATAGTACCATGCCTTTCACACACACTATCTGCATAGCATATTCCATCCATCATTCATACTCTCTCTCTCTCTCTCTCTCTCTCTCTCTCTCTCTCTCTCTCTCTCTCTCTCTCTCTCTCTCTCTCTCTCTCTCTCTCTCTCTCTCTCAAAACCAGGGGTTTTCATCCTGGGGTACTGGCATCCAAGGGGGTACGCAAGGGGTCCATCAGGGGGTACGCCTTATCAATGAAATTTATACTGCACAGCCACAGTCAAAGATTTGTGAATATTTTCTCTACAAACCAATGAAATTGTTTGTGTTTACTATATTACTGGTTATGGCAGGACGGTTATGTAGTTAATTCACTTAAGTAATTACAAATATGCACAAGGGAATGTTTTGTGTGCGTGGTTTTTTTTTTCACTTATGGCTGATATAAAGAATACGCGAAAGGATACGTAGGGAAAAAAAGGTTGAAAACCCATGCTCTAGGCACTGTCAGCAACTAACTTACATTATATACATATATATATATATATATATATATATATATATATATATATATATATATATATATATATATATATATATATATATATATATATATATATATATATATATATATATATATATATATATATATCTCCATGATAGATTCCAAATACCATTTACAGAATTTAGTCTAATGCATGCAACATCCATACTTAGCTTACATGAAATAGTTTCCTAACACAAGTGTTATCAAACGCTTGATATTATTTTTTCTTTCATATACTTTTCCCATCCTCATGTTATCATAATAATGCTTTTCTTCTTCTTCTTCTTCTTCTTCTTCTTCTTCTTCTTCTTCTTCTTCTTCTTCTTCTTCTTCTTCTTCTTCTTCTTCTTCTTCTTCTTCTTCTTCTTCTTCTTCTCCGTATTATTATTATTATTACTATTATTACCATTATTATTATTATTATTATTATTATTATTATTATTATTATTATTATTATTATTATTATTATTATTATTAATAATATAATTATTATTGTTGTTATTATTATTATTATAATTATTATTATTATTATCATTATTATTATTATTATTATTATTATTTTTATTATTATTATTATTATTATTATTATTATTATTATTATTATTATTATTTTTATTATTATTATTATTATTATTATCATTATTATCATTATTATTATTATTATTATTATTATTATTATTATTATTATTATTATTATTATTATTATTATTATTATTATTTTTATTATTATTATTATTATTATTATTTTTATTATTATTATTATTATTATTATTATTATTATTATTATTCTTATTTTTATTATTATTAATATTATTATTATTTTTATTATCATTATCACTATTATTATTATTTTACATACATATCCAAATGCATCCATACACACACACACACACACACACACATACACACACACACACACACACACACACACACACACACACACACACACACACACACACACACACACACACACACACACACACACACACACACACACACACACACACACACACACACACACCACACACACACACACACACACACACACACACACACACACACACACACATATATATATATATATATATATATATATATATATATATATATATATATATATATATATATATATATTTATATATATATATATATATATATATATATATATATATATATATATATATATATATATATATATATATATATATATATATATATATATATATATATATATATATATATATATATATATATATATATATATATATATATATATATATATATATATATATATATATATATATATATATATATATAGTTTTCTTGCAAAATAAAGAAAAGTAAATACCATATACAGATCAGATTAGCACGAGGAAGCCATCCTTGTGACTCACTGCATAGGTTCGCAACTTGCTGAACTGCCTTTGGATTCGACTCAATTAAGAAATTTATATGAAAATAAAAATAACTTCGCCAAAGCTGCCTGAGCTTACGAAACGGGTTATGATTGTATTTCGACATGCAGGTAACCTCTGCTTATTTAGTAGGCAAAGTGAATATTGGCTTTATATTTAATATACGACGAATAGACAGACTCCCTTCCCTCCATTATATACGTGATGGTTGATAACCATACCACGAAACATCTTATTAACGTACAGAATCCAAGAAATTTTTGCGACCAAGTATAATTATCAGAAATTTAAAAGGAACCTCCATAAAGAAGAAATTTTCAAAAACTATTAAGGTAGTAAAAATGTATATATTTATAGAGTTATTCGATTTTGCTTAATAGGAAATAAGGACACTGATAAATAAGTGAGTCTGTGAAAGAATAAAAGTTATGAATTAATAATTCAGCAATATAAGTTCTTGAGAGTCAAAAAAACACAGGTCACCCGTTCCATTCCTAATTTTCATTTACCCATGAAGAAGTTCTCCTGCCTGCCTGCCAGCCTGTATGTATGTATGTATGTATGTATGTATGTATGTATGTATGTATGTATGTATGTATGTATGTATGTATGTATGTATGAATGGATGGATGGACGTATATTTAAAACTTTCTGTACACATACGCACAATATATAATGGGATAAACCTGAGAAAGCGCACCTAATGATACGCTTAGGTGCGTTTTCTCCAGTTGACCACTTTTCAGGTGTCTGTTTTCCAGTTGGCAATTTCATGATCAAACAAGTAGTTTTCTTAACTTTTCTCTATCTAGTATAGGTACTTTACGTCTAAACAGGAAGTTTGACTAACTTTTCTCTGTTTGTTTTTTGGTGCTTTATTAGGCCAAAACAGGTAGTTTGATTTAGGTTTTTTCTTGCTGCATTCTGCTTAATGTTCTTGTATTTTCCTGCATACTGCAACCTTAACCAAACTTAGCCTAACCTACCCTAACTTAACGTAACCTAAACTAGCATAGCCTTACCTAACCTAACCTAACCTAACTTAACCTAACCTAACGTAACCTAATTTAAGCTGCTCTATCTCCAGTTGCTTAATTATGAGGTGCGTTACCTCCAGTTGGCCAAGCTTGAGGAGTGTTGTCTCCATTTGACAGTACTGAGGAGCGTCTTCTCCAGTTGATCCATATATTGTAATCATTTCTCTTGCCAGCCACTTCAGTGAAATTAAAAGAATACAGTATACCAAGTGAAAGCCCAGTGAAGGAGCAATGTCTTGTTTTTGCGCAGGACTGGGAATAACTAGAGATGGTATGTCTCACTTACCACCCTCTAAACACAATGAATTAAACCAGAGTTATTTTGTTTGAACCATGGACTCACTTCAACAGGGCCTATAGAAAAGCTCCCATGTGGCTTCTCTAACCCCCCCCCCCCCCCTTTCGTCCTCCTTCGTTCCGTCCTCTCACTCCTCATTCTTTTCCTCTTTAATGTTCTTTTCGTCATCCTCTTGACCCTCTTTCTTACTCTCCTCAGTCCCTTGAGTTAATCTTTTCCTCCTTTTCCTTCCTTCACTTTCTTGTCCTTCCTCTTTCCTTCTCAAACCATATTCATTTTCCTCCTCTTCCCATCATTTTCTTCTCATTCTTCCCCTTCTTCCTTGTCTTTCCTCTCTTCCTCTAACATACTTTCATATATCTTCTTTACTTCCTTGACTTTTCCTTTTCATTCTTCTCCCTCTTCTCAACTTTCTTCTATTCTTTTACACTACCTTTACATCCTCTTTTCCTCCTTAGTCTCTTCACATTTCTTCTCTTCATCTTCCTTCCATTCGTCTTACTCTTCGTCCTTCTTCACCCTTTCTCTCTTTCTCCTGTCTTTCTTTGTCCTTTTTCTCTTCCTCTTCACTTTCTTCACCTTCCACTTCATATTATTCACTCACTTCATCTTCATTCTCTTCTTCCCCCTTGACACACCTTTCTTGTCGTCCCCCCCCCCTCGTTATTCTGCCTTTTTTTTTTAATCCTTTCTGCTGACGTCATCTTTATGATTTTCCTCTTTGCTTATTTAATTTTTCGATTCCTTCTTCCTTCCCATACAATTCTTCTCTTCCACAGGTTATTGATCTCCCTGTACCTTATCTTCCAAAGGAATTAAAATGGCCACAATCGGGATGAATCACTTATTTCCATGAATGATGAGGTCTCCCGTGTTCACCATTAATATTTTTCCCTTTTCTATATGAAAAAAATGAAAGAAAAGAGAATATGGGTGATCTATACTACTACGACTACTACTACTACTACTACTACTACTACTACTACTACTACTACTACTACTACTGCTAATAATAATAATATTAATAATAATAATAATAATAATAATAATAATAATAATAAAAATAATAATAATAATAATAATAATAATAATAATAATAATAATAATAATAATAATAATAATAATAATAATAATAATAATAATAATAATAACAATAATAATAACAATAATAATAATAATAAAAATAATAATAATAATAATAATAATAATAATAATAATAATAATAATAATAATAATAATAATAATAATAATAATAATAATAATAATAATAATAATAATAATAATAATGATAAATGCAGCGAAATATTAGCTCCATATTTAAGGAAATTCAACTTGGCAGTGTAGGCAAAGGGTGAAAGCATTGAGAGAGGGCCACATGAAATTATGATTCTTAGAGGAGGCTTACGATACGAGAGAGAGAGAGAGAGAGAGAGAGAGAGAGAGAGAGAGAGAGAGAGAGAGAGAGAGAGAGAGAGAGAGAGAGAGAGAGAGAGAGAGAGAGAGAGAGAGAGATACTTACATACATGCATGCATACACACACACACAACCGATCAGGAGACAGGAAGATACGAGCTTTGGGCTCTTTCCCGTAAACACAATTAGGTAATCACAATTAGGTAATCACACACACACACACACACACACACACACATATATATATATATATATATATATATATATATATATATATATATATATATATATATATATATATATATATATGTGTGTGTGTGTGGTGTGTGTGTGTGTGTGTGTGTGTGTGTGTGTGTGTGTGATTACCTAATTGTGTTTACGGGAAAGAGCCCAAAGCTCGTATTTCCCGTCTCCTGATCGGTTCCATTTTAGACTTAGTGATACTTATCATACCTGTCCTTAAAACTATGGATTGAGATAGCATTAACTACCTCCTCGCTTAGCGAATTCCAATTATCAACTACTCTTACACTGAAAAAGTATTTCCTTACATCCTGCAAACAAGTTTTCTTACGAAGCTTCAAACTATGACCTCTAGTTCTAGAGCCAGCCATATCAAAATATCGATCCCTATCCACTCTATCAAAACCATGAAGGAATTTAAAGACTGTCACCATATCCCCCCTCACTCTTCTAGCTTCGAGTGATGGTAAGTCTAATTCCCTCAGCCTCTCATCATAACTGAGATTGCGTATTTCTGGCACCAGTTTCGTGGCATGTCTTTGAACTTTTTCAAGCTTAGCTATGTGCTTTTTCAAGTGCGGATTCCAAAAGGGGGCTGCATATTCGAGTTTTGGCCTCACATAGGTTACATAAATATTTCTGAACATTTCCTTGTCCATGTGCCTGAAGGCTACCCTTACATTTGATAAGAATGCATATGCTGCCCTTACTATGCCATTTATATGTATTTCTGGAGACAAATCTGCCAGTATGTTTACTCCTAGATCTCTCTCATTTTCTGTCTCTTGAAGTTGTACTCCAGCCACCGAGTAGTCAAGCTTGGGCCTTCTTGCACTTGTACCCATTCTCATTACCTTACATTTTGAAGCATTGAATTTCATTAGCCACTTTTCTGACCACTCATGCAGATTATTTAGATCCTCCTGAAGTTCTCTACCATTGTTCTCGTTTTTTACTTTCTTCACAATCTTTGCATCATCTGCAAACATATTCATGAATGAATTTACACACTCTGGTAGGTCATTTACATATACAAGGAACAAAAGTGGCCCTAAAACTGAACCCTGTGGAACTCCACTACTAACTCTTCTCCATTCAGACACTGAGTGTCTTACTCTAACCCTCTGTTCCCTTCCTTCTAAGTAAGTTTTTATCCATTCCAAGACATTTCCACCTATTCTAGCCATTGATTGCAGCTTCCTAATAAGTCTCCCATGTGGAACAGTGTCAAACGCTTTCTGGAAGTCTAGGAATATGCAATCTGCCCAGCCCTCTCTTTCCTGTAAGATTTGGCTTACCTCATCATAAAATTCTAATAAGTTTGTTACTGTTGATCTACCTTCTCTGAAGCCATGTTGCCTCACTGACAAAAAGTTAAAGGATTCCAAGTGAAGAGAGATATGTTTCCTTAGTAGTTTCTCCATAACTTTGCAAACTATGCTGGTCAAGGAAACTGGTCTATAGTTCAGAGCCGTATCCCTCCTTCCCTTTTTGAAGATAGGTATCACATTTGCTTGTTTCCAGCATCTTGGAATCTCCCCCGACTCCAGTGACTCCTTAAATATGATACTTAGTGCCACTGATATTGTGTTTGCGCATTTTTTAAGCACATGAGGGGATATGTCATCAGGACCTGTAGCTTTATGAACATCTAAATCCATCAGCGCTTTGCATACCTCTGTGGCTGTAAGGTTGATGTTCTCTAATACCGGCCCTTGAGCTTCTATCACTGCAATCTGAGGGGGTGGGGTATTTTCTACTGTAAATACTGACTGAAACTCCTTGTTCAATTCTTTGCAGATCTCTTCGTCCGTCTCAGTGATGCTTCCATCCGCTCTCTTTAGCCTTAAAACCTGTTCTTTTACCTTCAGTTTTCCTCTGATAAAGCTGTGGAAAAGCTTGGGATTTTCTTTAGCCTTCCTGGTGATGTCCCTCTCATAGTCTCTCTCTGCCTCTCTCCTTTTACTTAGGTAGTCATTTCTTGCTCTTTTGTAGGTTTGCCAGGCATTTATGTTTTTTCTCCTCCTATACCTTTTCCAGCATTTGTCTCTCCACTCCTTAGCTCTTTTACACCCATTATCGAACCATTTCTCTCTGGCATGAATTACACCTACTTTGGTGACAGGTATGCAGCAATCTACTATCTTCCCATATTTCTCACAAAAGATGTCATACATTTCTTGTACAGATTTGTTGTAAAATAAGGTTCTCCAGTCAATAACTGCAAAAAGCTCATTCATTTTGATGTAATCTCCTTTCGGATAGTTCCTCCTCATGTCCTCAGTGCCTCTACTCTCAGGAAGAATGTCTTCAATGATATACTCCATCAACAACACACAGTGGTCACTCTTTCCAATTGGTGGTTCATACTCAATTTTTTTCAATATCCAACATATTATCTGTGAACACCAGATCAAGTAGTGAT
>JAXCGZ010015415.1:70000-85178 GCA_037179515.1 Halocaridina rubra | reverse complement strand
GAGAGATAATTGATTTGATACTCGGTAGAGATTCACATTCCTACATAAACAGCGACCCTTAAATTCGGCGGCACCCGGACAATGTCTACCTATTAACCTGTCCAGTTGGTAACTAAAGGTCGATAACACTACCTTCTGAGCAGGCAGAGAAAATCTCCAATGAATTCACGTATAATTCCACAAGGCTTAAATTAGAAAGAACACCCTTTCCATACGCCTTTGGTTTTAATTACAAAACGCAATAAAAAGTTTGATTCTAAGCAAGACACCCATTGCGAAAATGCAAATGTAAGTGTAAGCAAAAGTGATAAGCTTACAGCTATATTCAAGGTAATTATGCTAAATGCTGGATCAAATTTTAACAACAGGAATTTTGAGTGAATTCGTGTTAGTTATAACAAGAATAGGTACGTATTTATCATCGAGCAGAGCATCAGACTAGTATAAAAGAGAGATCTTTTGACCGTAATTATTTAAATTCATAAGAATGTTGGTATACATTATATAGAGTTCTAAGAATGAGAGGTCTAGGGAATATGAGTAATTCTAAGTATTTTACAAGACCGAATAATCCCATTTAACACCTGCAAGTATCAAATAACCCCATAAAACACTCCATCAAAATGAATACCTCAAGAAATCATGAAAATTACTGTAAAAAAATAAATAAATTATTTAAGAGTCAAATAAAGTGACGAGTACCACTTTTACAGCATGGATTCGGTTTTACGTCACGAACTCCCTTTTCTACTAAGGGCTAGGACGGTCGCCTTCTTACGAAGGACTTGCTTTGGCAGATGTAATCGTTACCCTGAGTGTATGCCCTTACTAACCTCAGTCCGTACTTTTACAGCATTAGTCCTAAAGCACCTTTGCTTTCATTTCTTGGAAGAATTTCCCATTTTCATTTGAAGTTATAGCCCTGCTGAACTGTTACCAAGTGACCTTCCTGTTCTGAGGGTCAAATAAAGGTACTCGTCTCTCAGACCATAATAATAATCCTTTTTAGTTCTTTCTCCGCATATCCAATGTTAATATTGTTAACATCGATCTGTTAATACATAATTTACCCATGGCAACAAGTACAAAAAAAAAAGAAGAGGTTGATATGCCATAAAGCGAAAATAATCAGAAAATCTCAGGTCTCTTTCTCTTGGAAAGGTTCTGGTTGGGACACACCCCCTTACTTTCTCCCCCAAGGTCGATATCTACCGCTACAACTTTCTTTGACATTGAAAGTACATCTCTCTCTCTCTCTCTCTCTCTCTCTCTCTCTCTCTCTCTCTCTCTCTCTCTCTCTCTCTCTCTCTCTCTCTCTCTCTCTCTCTCTCTCTCTCTCTCTCTACCCAGAGGGAAGGTCTGGGAACTCCATATTTAAACGAGTTAGGAATAAAATATGTATTGGGAGGCATTCCAGCCAACTATCGGTACCCTAAACTGGGAATATCTAAAATTTATACCAATTAAAAATATTTTTATGCCGAAAATGTAAGTTCTTAAGTGGTTGCATATACTATTAATAAGACAAAGTGTCATGAGAAAAAATATTCATTAACCGTAAATGATTAAAAAGAAACTGGTTTACTATTGCAATAGACTATAACATACAGAGACACAATATACATACTTCCATTTGTTTACAGGGAAATAAAATCAGTATATTACCAACTGTAAGATCATAAAAATAATCAGTTATTGTTGCCTTTTTCAGGTGCTCGCTATGGGTAATGTTGAGCAAGGCAGATAGCCCAACCCAGGCAGATTTAACCCTTTTAAGCACGCACGAATTGAATTTAGAACCAAAATGTAAGTACCTTTAGACATATACTAACGCTGTTTGGCTGTGCAGTACATCGTAGGTACATCGGTAAACAGAATCGTTGTGAAAGTTTTTTAATCGAATATCCTCAAGAGGAAAAAGATCTAGTAAATTATATTTATACCTTATTTGGTTGTGTTCTCTAAATTAATATTAAACCCAAATGACTTGAATTTTTAGGAGTAATTACTTCCAAAAATTCAGAGGGGTACATTCAATGGATAGCTTAGGTTAGGTTAGGTCATAAATTAACCTAACCTAACCGACCCTAAAACCTTACGGGGTTATTTAATATTCTGGGGTCGTTAAGCTTTAATTTTTTATTTTTATTTTTATTTTTTTTTAAGAATCAAATGGTTTGATACGCTGAAATCCTGCAGCCTGATTCTTTGTTGGCTATTATTATTATTACTATTATTATTATTATTATTATTATTATTATTATTATTATTATTATTATTATTATTATTATTATTATTATTATTATTATTATTATTATTATTATCATCATTATTATTATTATTGTTGTTGTTGTTATTATTTTTATTATCATTATTATTGTTGTTATTGTTATTATCATTATTATTACTATTACTATTATTATCATTATTATTATTATTATTATTATTGTTGTTGTTGTTTCACAGCGATAATGAATCCCTTCAGTATATTCGGGAACCCGCCTTGCGAGTACAGAGGCAATTCGGGTGTTTGCTACGGTGCAGTGGAATGCCTTGCTCTTGCTGGGGTCTATGGGAATTTCTGCCCAGGACTTGCTGGACTATGCTGTCTATGTACGTATGCGCTAAAAATTTTGTTTACATTAACATCTCAATCTATATTCATATATAAAAATTTTCATATTAGTTATAGGAAATCATCAGGTTTTTCTGTTATAAAGTATAAATAATATATAAATAGTATGTTATCGAGATGAGTTTCTACATGTGTGTGTGTGTGTGTGTGTGTGTGTGTGTGTGTGTGTGTGTGTGTGTGTGTGTGTGTGTGTGTGTGTGTGTGTGTGTGTGTGTAATTACCTAATTGTGTTTACGGGAAAGAGCCCAAAGCTCGTATATTCCCGTCTCCTGATCGGTTCCATTTTATACTTAGTGATATCATACCTGTCCTTAAAACTATTGATTGAGATAGCATTAACTACCTCCTCGCTTAGCCAATTCCAATTATCAACTACTCTTACACTGAAAAAGTATTTCCTTACATCCTGCAAAGAAGTTTTCTTACCAAGCTTCAAACTATGACCTCTAGTTCTAGAGCCAGCCATATCAAAATATCGATCCCTATCCACTCTATCATAACCATGAAGGAATTTAAAGACTGTCACCATATCCCCCCTCAATCTTCTAGCTTCGAGTGATGGTATGTCTAATTCCCTCAGCCTCTCATCATAACTGAGATTGCGTATTTCAGGCACCAGTTTCGTGGCATGTCTTTGAACTTTTTCAAGCTTAGTTATGTGCTTTGTCAAGTGCGGATTCCAAAAGGGGGCTACATAGGTTACCTGTGTGTGTGAGAGTGTGCGTGTGCAATTGGTATAAAATGCTCAAATTTTAAGGGCTCTGCGAAATGAATATCTGTCGAGAGAAAGAGAGAGAGAGAGAGAGAGAGAGAGAGAGAGAGAGAGAGAGAGAGAGAGAGAGAGAGAGAGAGAGAGAGAGAGAGAGAGAGAGAGAGAGAGAGAGAGAGAGAGAGAGAGAGAGAGAGAGAGAGATTTAATTTTTAATAAATTATATACAGACCGCAAAGTATATCACTTGGGTCGAAGAGGACACACAGTTTCTTTTACGTACCAAACAGAATATCAAAGTGATTCTTGGCGAAAGAGCTTTAATATATGTTAAGTTTTTTCTAAGGATTTCCGTGAAAAATGGAGTGATCTTTAAAATGGTGTACATGTGATTAACTTGAAATCGTCCATCATAGTCGAGGCTTTTTTTTTTATTATTTTTTTTTAATGATATATTATTGAACGCGTTCCATAAACATAAAGAAACCCGATAAAAAGGACCTAATTATAGAAATAAGATACACCGCACTGAATTCTCGGAATATACAGAATACTAGTATCAGTAAGAATTTTTATTTTCAAGTCTCTTTTTAGTCTGCCCACTCAATGACAATAATATCTTGAAAATCTCTCTAATTTGTCAGTGAGCAATTGTTTGTTATGGACATAATCTTCGTTTGATTATTAGCATATATGTATATACACATATTCACTTACATAAACACACAAACACATACATTCATACATACATATGTAACCTATATGAGGCCAAAACTCGAATATGCAGCCCCCTTTTGGAATCCGCACTTGAAAAAGCACATAGCTAAGCTTGAAAAAGTTCAAAGACATGCCACGAAACTGGTGCCAGAAATACGCAATCTCAGTTATGATGAGAGGCTGAGGGAATTAGACTTACCATCACTCGAAGCTAGAAGAGTGAAGGGGGATATGGTGACAGTCTTTAAATTCCTTCATGGTTATGATAGAGTGGATAGGGATCGATATTTTGATATGGTTGGCTCTAGAACTAGAGGTCATAGTTTGAAGCTTGGTAAGAAAACTTCTTCGCAGGATGTAAGGAAATACTTTTTCAGTGTAAGAGTAGTTGATAATTGGAATTGGCTAAGCGAGGAGGTAGTTAATGCTATCTCAATCCATAGTTTTAAGGACAGGTATGATAAGTATCACTAAGTCTAAAATGGAACCGATCAGGAGACGGGAAGATACGAGCTTTGGGCTCTTTCCCGTAAACACAATTAGGTAATCACATAAATATACACATATTTACATACGCATACATACATGCATGCATGCATACATTATCATACATATATACATACATTTATTTAAAATTCCTCTCATTCCCTCTTTCAGTCTATTCAAATAACCTGTATTTAAATCTATCTCATGCAAGTAAAGAGACAATTCTTGATTTATTACATGAAGCAAAAACTAAAGATATGTGACATCAATATCATCTTTTCAGGATTCATTGCAATATAACTCATTTTTTTTCTTTTTCTTTTCAGTTTACCGTTCTTGTGGCCAAAGAACGTCCCAAGAAATTTCCTATTTCAGGAACACTCAGTACCCAAACGATGAAAGGATGGTCGAATCTTGCTCCTTCCAGGTCATCAAGCGATCAGAAGATTACTGTGGGCTCAAGTAAGTAAAAATGAGGTATGGTACATATCAGCGCAGCCGTTTTGGCGCCGGTGGTTTGGACGCTAAACTCATTTTGGCGACAAGCGATTTGGCGAAGGTCGTTCTGGCACTAAGAAGATAGTTTTAATTTTGAAAAACTTAGGTAACCTAACTCTATTTACAAAACACATGGCGCCAAAACGTCAGCGCCCAAACGGCATCGCTCAATCATTGAAGTTCGGTGAAACTGTACCCAAAACAACAGTATATCAGGTGATATCTCAAGTTGTGTGAATAGGTTATGCTCTTTTCTTCTCTGTGTAATTACTTTATTAATGTATGGTGTTAATTTCTGAATTTGACGCTGTATTTGGTTTTTGGATTTTAAATTACAAGGTTTTACTGCCAGTGACATATAATAAGTTTTCTGAATAGGCACACAGATGTCTGCTCAATTTGTTTATTATAGCTATTGACGTAGTCATTAAGTTCTGAGCTTAAGCTTTGATTTATGGACTGTATTTGGAAAGTATCACTATCATTATATATACAGTATATATATATATATATATATATATATATATATATATATATATATATATATATATATATATATATATATATATATATATGCCATTTTCCCCTTATAAGGGGAATGGCTGAGTCAAGACAATATACTCTGACTCTCTGGGATGAGAAAATACGGAGGAAGAGATTCCCAGTCCCCTCGCTCCACCCCATTCATTCGACTTTTACAACACGCAGGGGAATACGAAGTAAGTATTCTAGTCCCCCTCCAGGGCCTTTATTGATGAGAGCAGGTCAAACTCATAATATATATATATATATATATATATATATATATATATATATATATATATATATATATATATAATGATTTATTTTCCTACACGAACAGGTTTACAATACAAAGAGCGGAGCTGCCTGCCAAAGCTTCAGGAGAGTGTGATGACGTCTATTTCCACGTTACAGGAGTAAGGAATAATAAAAATAAGCCAAAATGTGGAAGATTGACAGGGAAAGAATGTAAGTACTAAACATTGGCGCTGAAGAATTATAATGAGCAGAGGGGAAAATAGGGACATGAAACGATAGACAGACAGACAAATAGATCGACCGACAGACAGGCAGACATACATACATACATACATACATACATACATACATACATACATACATACATACATACATACATACAACAAACAAACACGTATGCAAACAAAAACAGTTCCTCTTGAAGGCGAGGGAAAGTCCTAGTGACAAGGAAGAGAAAGCAAGTACAGAGGCATTAATCGACCGTACATCCGCGAGAGTACGTCTGGATGACATCCAATTTTAGTGGGACTCATAACAATTTGAATGATATATCCATTCCAAATTACCCCTTATGTCAACAGTACCGTAAGGACATGAAAAAAAAATTTAAGAGACAATAAAAGAGGGTTTTGGAGTCTTCTAAACCTCGGTACCCTTCTCCAGGGGAGCGGACAATTGCCTCTGGGACAATAACCCATAACTTTTCATTCAAAAGCAAACCATTGCCCCTTGATATTTTAAAACGATATATATATATATATATATATATATATATATATATATATATATATATATATATATATATATATATATATATATATATATATATATATATATATATATATATATATATATATATATATAAGTTAATCAAGAAATATTGAATTAAAAGAAGTTCAGTGTGAACAATTAATCATTTAAAACTTGGTTAGGTTAGGTTATCTTAGGATAGGCTAAGTTAGACTGGGTTAGGTAAGGTTAGGGACTATATTTCTAGGGGGCTGTTGTCCTAGGGGGTATCGTCCTAAGGGGCAAATGCCTTGCCTCTCTTTCTCCCTGACCTACTATGGATTGGCAGGAGAAAAATAATGTATAATGTACGGCTGTCTCAAAAAGGCAACTACAGATTAAAAAAAACGCAACTATTTCTAAGCAATGATGATATATAAGACATACTAATCATCGTGTCTGTATATTAGATGGTTGACCTCTCCGTACATTGATTAACTGACAGATAACTTATAACTTTTTACTCGACACTTCTAACATGGTGCTACACTCTCTTCTTCTTTTTTCCAGATTTCATTGCTTTCGAACAAGTTGACGAAGTGATGGTTCATATGAACTCGACTGGGGCTAGAAGTCTCTCTTGGAACCTGATAGTAACACAGGTGAAGTGCTCTGAATGGGAAGGCGATAACTGGGATGAAGATGAAAACACCGGTGGAACAGGAGTTAGCCCACCTGGTACAGGTGTGTTAATGACCCCATTTCCTATTTGTATGTTGTCAGATTTAGTTGTGGTGTAAAGCATTGTTTTCTTGTTTTAAGCTGACTTTGTTGGAAATTGCAACAAGGATATATTTCGTTTACAGTCTTTGAATATAATCCTGTTGCTGTCAGGGATAAAAGATACCTAGCCAACTCTTTCATTTCCTGTTGTTAAACACTATTTACTCTCGAGTTATATAAAATTTATAAAAATTAACTTCGTCATGAGGGCAGACATGCCTGGTGGTAGTAATGGTTCTGCCCTTAACCTTGCACCTCCCAATAGATCTGCTTCTTTCACTCTTCACTATTTTTACATTCGTGGGCTGAACTCTAATCATTCATCTGTGGAACAGCACTTGGGTACTTTCCTCCCTAACCTCCTCCTCCTGTCTGAAACCCAGCTACTAACACTCCTATTGCGAGGCTCATGGATCTTGAATCTCCTGACTTTGATGTTCTCTAGCTTAAAATCGCTCTCTCCACTACCACTATTTCCTTTGCTTCTGCTACTGTTATCCAAACTCCACCGAGTTTGTCACTTTCTTGGAATATCTGTCCTCGTCCCATGAGTCCTTGCTATCTTCTCACCCACATGCCGAAGTTCTTTACATTGGAGACTTCAATGTACACCACAGTGGGTGGTTTCATTATTCTCACACTGATGTGGGAGGAAGTGAGGCCCTTGCTTTCTCTATTACTCACGATCTGGAGCAAATTATCAAACATCCTAATCGTGTTCCTGATTGTCACGAACATGCAGCAAATACTCTTGACCTATTTTTTTACTTCTAACCCTTCAAACTACTCTTATTCTGTGCTTTCCCCTCTTGGCAAATCTGACCACTCTCTGATCTCAGTCTCTTCCATTTTCACTCCCCCTCCACCAATCTCTCCTACTCAGCACCGCCTTTGGCACTTTGAGCGCACCCAACATGAAAATTTGCTTAACTTCCTCTTTGACATCCCATTGGATGGCTACTGCTTTCGGTCTGGCAACCCTGATCAGGTAGCTCTAAAAGTTGCTGAGATCATGACCTCGAGAATGAAGTCGTACATCCCCTCTTCTACAAAAACTTTCTCTCCCCCTAAACCTTGGTTTGATCGTGCCTGCTCCATGATTATCCAGTCCAGGAATCGGGCACACGGATCTTACCAAGCCTCTCCTTCCGATTTATCTTGCTCTGCTTTTATTGTTGCTAGGAATCGCTGTACTGCTCAGATTCGAAGGTCTTCCTTTATAAGAAGGAAAGTTGATGACCTTAACTCTTCTCCCACTAACAAATGCTTCTGGTCCTTAGCCAAAAACCTCTCCAAAAACTTCTGCAACTCAAGCTTTCCCCCTCTCATTCGTTCTGATTGTTCTATAGCTTTCTTTCCCACTGACAAAGTCAACTCTGTTTGGATCTCATTTTTCTGCCAACTCTTCTATAAACGATTCCAGTGCACCTGTTCCTCAATCTTTATCCCTCTCTAACCCTATGCCCTCCCTTATCCTTTCTTCACGCAAACTTCATAAGGTTCTTCTCTTGCTAAAGATGAACAAGGCATCTGGTCCCGATGGCATCACTGCAAGGTTCCCTTAAAGAGTTTGCAGATGAACTGGCTCCCGTACTTTGCCGTCTTTTTCGCCTCATTCTGTCAACCAGTATCTATCCTTCATCTTGGAAGCATGCTCTAGTTCAACCTGCTCCTAAGAAGGGTGACTGCTCTATTCCTTCAAACTACCGACCTATTGCCCTAACCTCCTCTGTTGCTAAAGTTTTCGAAGCTCTACTCAATGCTCACTTCCTGAAATGCCTTGAATCTAACTCACTATCTCCGATCACCAGTACGGCTTCTGCAAGGTAAGATCCACTGATGACCTCCTGTTCTATCTTATTCATGTATGGTCATCTTCTCTGAGGAAGTATGGGGAATCCTTTGTCATTGCCCTTGATATCTCTAAGGCTTTTGACAGAGTCTGGCACAAGGCTCTGTTGGCCAAACTCCCTGCCTATGGCTTTACCCATTCTTTCTTTTCTCCGATTTCCAGTTTTCTTTCTGACTGTTTTATATCTGATAGTTGTTGACGGTGCGACATCTACCCCTTTCTCTGTTACCAGTGGTGTTCCACAGGGCTCTGTTCTTTCACGTAATCTGTTCCTTCTCTTCAGCAATTATCTTCTACAATCCCCATCTTCCTTTCTTCTTTATGCCTTTGCTGATGATTCTACCCTTCACTTTTCCTCTGCCTTTTCTTCACAACCTTTAACTGCTACTCGTAATCAGTCTCGTATCACTCTTTCTGCTACTCTCAACTTCGATTTGCAGAGGGTGTCTGAGTGGGGCACTCAAAATTTAGTTAAATTCAGTGCCTCCAAGACACAGTTTCTGGCTATCTCTTTATCTTCTTCTCCTCCTGATAACCCTATTGTTTTCGAAACTAACGAAATTTACCCTCTTTATTCTATCAACATATTAGGAATCCATATAGCCTTTAGCTTGTCTTGGAGGAATCACCTAATCCAAATTTCTAAATCTTCATCCAAAAAGTTGAGGGTTTCGTTTCGTTTCCGTCATTACTTTTCCTCTTTACAGCTACTAAAAATTTATAAAGGTCTTATCCTTCCCTACTTAGAATACTGCTCACACATCTGGGGTGCTTCTTCTTATACTTATATCCTTGATAGGGTTAAATCTAAGGCAGTCAGACTCATTAATGATCCTTCTCTTACTTCTAATCTGGATTCTCTCTCTCTTCGCCGTAAGGTATCTTCCCTTCCTCTTTTCTATCGCTACTACTTCTATCGCTGTTCTGATGAGTTGGTGAGTTGCATCCCTCCCTTACTGCCGAGGTCGAGTAACACTCCCCAAGCGGCCTAATCTCACAGGTACTGTGTGGAGATTTGTAGCTCGCGGATTGGTCGGTGCAGTGACTGCTTCTTCCCATCTACCTCCAGACTCTGGAACTCTCTTCTTCCTTCTGTCTTTCCTAATTCTTATGACCCATTATCCTTCAAAAAACGGATCTATCATCATCTCAGGGCCTAGTCCTCCATATCTCTGGGTCCTCGGTACTTTGACTGTTTTTTCTCTCTGTCGTTTTCCTTTGTGTGATATTACCTCATCTCTGCCTTGTCCTTAACTTTTCTCTTTTCCTTCGTCTTGGTATTTTCATGTGCCCGGGCCTTTATTGATTAGGGCAGCTTTTGCCTGTCCCAGTGTCATTAAAAAAAATAAATAAATTATATATATATATATATATATATATATATATATATATATATATATATATATATATATATATATATATATATATATATATATATATATATATATATATATATATTACTAACAACACAGACTATTATGCTAAGAAAATTGAGCAAAAAATATAATACAATTTAAATAAAATATCACAAAATCTCTGGCATATGGTACAAATGATAATTTTCCATTCTGATCACTGTCCCAAAAATGAAAGTGCAGCTAAGATCATTGCATGAGAGGACCCGAGAGTATATCCTCCACAAACTGTCCTTTAATAAAAAAAATAATAATAATATCGCATATTTTTGCGCGGAATCTTCGTGGAAATTTGTGGTGGCCATGTACAGATAGTTCTTTCAGTGTCTTTAACAGATATAAAAACCAATTCTTCTGCCTTTCAGTTTTCCCATCAACGTTCCCACCAGTCATTGGACCTCCGGCTCCTCCAACTGTTACTACAAGTCCCATCACAGGAGGCAGTTTGGACCAGTGTGGAGTGAAAGGACCATCCTTTGGGCAGGGCAACAGAGGAGTAAGTTGAAAAAATAACTTTCGTGTCATCTATATGGTTCAGATGTCCTATCATCATTTCAGAAGTCATTCGCAACCCTTAATAATAATAATAATAATAATAATAATAATAATAATAATAATAATAATAATAATAATAATAATAATAATAATAATAATAATAATAATAATAATAATAATAATTATTATTATTATTATTATTATTATTAGAGGTAATAATAATAATAATAATAATAATAATAATAATAATAATAACAGTAGTAGTAGTCTTTTTTTATATAAGCAGGATATAAATATAGGTCATCAATATGGAAAAAGCATTATCCGTCATTCATATCAGTCATGACCCAATAATTATTTGCAGCGAACACCGAGGAGGAACTGTCCTCGTGGGCCTCCAAAACGAGGCACAAACGACCGTGCCTCGACCGGGAGAAGGAAACCTCAAAGAAAGCAAGTCTCATGCTCAGAGGAACCCAATGAGAGTGGTAGGAGGAGGCCTTCACCTCCTCTCTCTACTGCTGCGATAAGAAGTTCGGAATGGGATGTTCCAACGCTGAACGACACACTCTTTGCTCACTGTAAGTAAGCATTTTCAATGGCTTTAAATATATATCACGCATATGTGTTGACGATGTGAGGTATGACGTGACTTTGAAGGGGTGTCTGTAAATCTTTTTTGTAATTTATATTGTTAGGCGCTTAAAAAAAAAGTGCATTACAGTATATGTAGTGGTGTAATCACAGACCTCCAAATTGATCATTTTCGCTAGAGTAAAACTTCTTATTTAGTTGTATTTTTATTTAGATGCTGGACCTCCCGCCCCCTTCATATCCAGAATTACATATGGCCAGGTGTCTGGAACTCGCGAATTTCCATGGCAGATCGCTATGACTATAAATGGCAAATTCCACTGTGGTGCCTCCCTCATCAGTAATGATCACGTTCTCACAGCTGCTCACTGTGTCATTTCGTAAGTTCTTGTTTACAATATACAAATACGAGCATACATTGGACTGATTAGCAGAGTAAATGTGATGTAGCTATGTCGGATACATGATATTTATATAGCTTAACAAGAATAAATTATGAGAAAAACCAGTATCACCTCTCCCTCATCAGAATGGTTCTATCACACAGGTACCAAAACTCACCATCCCAAATCGATCTGTCTCTTGGTGACTGGGATCTCAGTACCTCCAATGATGGTGCCAGTATTAAGGCGAAAGTGTCAAGAGTTAATGTCCATCCAGGCTATTCCAGATCCACCCTTCAAAACGATCTTGCCGTCTTAAAGTTATCAGAGAGGGTGAATTTCAATGAAAGGATAAAACCTGTCTGCTTGCCTGATTCAAGTAAGTCCCAAGAAAGCCTGAAGATTTTACTTCTCAAAAGTCGCGCTAGTTCGCTGGTATTGAAAGTGATCACCCAGATGGACTTTTCGCATCCTTCTACATATTTCCTTTTCTTTGCAAAAACAAAGGTTGTTATAGATAGCTGTTCACAAATAGATTGGCTGCTGGTCTGGAACTTAGGTGAAGGTTTGTGATTACTTTTCAGAAGCTTGCCATAGGGTAGGTATACTGAGAGACAGCACCATTCACTTCTCATTACTGTATCATAGTTTATTGTTGTTGCTGTAGAAATTCCACCTTAAGGTGGAACCCTTATGTGGTTGTGGTCTTGTAGCTGAAGCCATATCAATAAGCAAATCATATTCTTGTTACATACAACAGTTTGTTACCCTTTAAGAAAGATCCGTTACAGAAGTAAATCCACTTTCCCAGGAGTGACTGGTTCACAGATACTGCTACTAAATCAATTACTTTTAAAGTAAAATCAAGATCTATTATGTTTGATATACAATACAGGTAAATTTGAGCAATGAATCCAGCTGAGGCGTAGAAATGACAGCAATAAATGTTTCGATGGCTATGATATTTAATGATGACTTTCCACAGAGATATGAAATTTAACAATAGATTATTATGTCCACAAGACATGAAATTTAACAAGAGATGCAGGCTAATATTATTTTACTAGCCTGTAATTTTATAAAGGTAATTATTTTTCTTGATCCGTTTCTTATATTTTTCCAGATCTTATGTTCGGTAGTATAATTTTTCTTCATTTCATCTCTCTCTTTATTCTCCAAATCTATGCTTGGCAATATCATTTGCTCTAATCTGTGTCTTTATTTTCCAGATCTAGGTATAGAGGGCGAAGAAGCCATTGTGACAGGGTGGGGAAGAAACGAAGCTTCTCAACTCCAAAGTCAGCTGCACTTCCTCAGAGCCAAAGTCGTAAGCAATGTTCTCTGTGACAATCGATGGAACTCTAATGGAGCTGCGAGAGGTTTCATCGTCAATTCCATGATGTGCATGGATGCCACAAATGGAGATTCTTGCAACGTAAGTTTTGCATACAGTAGGTTATTTTATTCAGTCAGAGTTCAAATAATTTTGCACGTTGTCAAAGGGTATTCTCGATTTCAAAAGGCAGATGCGATATTATTTTTAACTACTTACGCTTCATATATATATATATATATATATATATATATATATATATATATATATATATATATATATATATATATATATATATATATATATATATATATATATACAATGACTGCAGTCTCTTTCAAAGGGGTAACCGAGTCAAAGCACACACAGTCACCATACATCGATCAATCCTTTTAGTTCCTTGGGGAGGTAAAGACGCTGGTGGGAAACAAAATTGAATTTTGAAATGAATCAGAAATTGGCTCTGACTGATACTGTTTGTTCTTCATCACTTTCAATATTGATGATGATGATGATGATTATTATTATTATAGGGAGACAGCGGAGGTCCTTCGATATATGAATATCCTCCAGGTTCTGGACACTGGATACAAGTAGGCATAGTATCTTTTGGGTCAGGATCCTGTACAGATGCTGAACTTCCTGGAGTCTACACGCGAGTGTCCTCTTACATTAATTGGATTCGAGAGCAAATGTTCTGAGCAGGAATGTAATGGAAATGTAAAAAAAAAAATAAATAAAAACGCCTATTCGTGGTTTAATACGACGATATCATACCAGAAACATTATAATAATAATTAGTGTTTAATGTTGATTAACTATCATGGTTATTGTTATTGTTGTTATTGTTTTTGTTGCAGTTATTAATATTATTATTATTATTATTGTTATTATTATTATTATTATCTCTTCCTAATTTGTACACCACTTATGCTTTTAAGCTGTTAATAATTATGACTGTTAAACATTTATATATACGAAAGTAATATTAACCACTCATGTGATTTAATCCACATTATTAAAACAATAAAAATGCAGAATATCAGTATCTTAACCAGGATCATTCTTCAATTCAGTTTTCCAAATGGCTGAAATATTGGTACAGAGTTTAATGTTCAAGCCCATTTACCAGAAAATATCTACCTATATGTACTCTGGAGTTAGAGACATAATATTATTGGAACTCTGGCACCGAGTTATATCCCACCCCATCTGCAAGAAAAGTCTGCCTGATTTTCCAGGACTTGGGATTATAACATTACTAAAACTCTGGCAAGCAAACCATGAAATACATTATGAAAGACTGCACCACACATAACCACACACGCCATCAACACAACATACACTTCGTGAGAGCTCTGGGGGAAAGCCCAAGATCACCAGTGGTCTACTTTAGAGTCTGGGCTTTTCGGCCAGGCAGCGTAGGGTACTGCAACAATATAACTGAAAGTCTAGCACTATCCCACCCCAATTTATTAGCATACGCTGCCTATCTTCTTATGAAAAAGGAGATACGAAATTACTGAAATTCTGGCACTGGATTACAGCCCAACCCATTTGCAAGAAAATACTCAGTCCAGTTTTTCTAGATTCAAGGATGTAACAGTAGGGGTGCACTTCAAGTATGTGCCACGTTGAGAAGCATTTACTACTATATTACTTATATTTCAATCATATAATTTACTCCTCAAGTGTTTTTCTTCAGGATTAATAATATTGTCTTTCGGACTGTAATTCATTTTGCTGTTTGTTTTTCAACGACAATCTTG
>JAXCGZ010015415.1:10000-65000 GCA_037179515.1 Halocaridina rubra | reverse complement strand
TAATAATAATAATAAACTATATCTATCCTAAAATTTAAAGAATTAAAAAAAAAACATATAAAAGGAAAAAAAGGTCGAGATAAAAAAACTTGCCCTCGGGAGCGCCAACAGTAAATTAATTAGGAAACGTTCTTCACATCTATCCGTTCTGTCCCTCTCTCTACCTCGTTCATGTGGGTGTACAGTCTTGTACGGTGTTCATAAATCGGGAAATTCACATCCATTCGGTCCCTGCCTCTCTCTCTCTCTCTCTCTCTCTCTCTCTCCTCTCTCTCTCTCTCTCTCTCTCCTCTCTCTCTCTCTCTCTCTCTCTCTCTTGTACAGTATTTATAAAACGCGAAAAGTAACCAAGGCAGGTATTCCAGAACTGGTCGTCCAGTGGGCTGGTGGGTGTGCAAAGGATCCAAATTGCGAGTCATACCACTTCATGAGGTTACTCTCGGTCAAGGCAACGCTCAAGACCTCAAGTTTACACTCTACAAATACATAAAAGCTGGTAATAACAAGGACCCCAGGAGCTGATCGGAGATTAGAGCATGAAAGTAATATTTTGCATTCTGTAAGTAAGATCATTTAAGCATTATTTTTATCTGTATTTCATCTTGGCCTGAGTATTTTACCTTCATTAGTACAATAAACCTCAATATTACATAAAGCCAACATGAATGTACAGCACATTTTATCTTGGGTTTATGTAATATTAAGATTTATCATGATAATTAGGAGAAAAAAAAAAACATGCACTTTAAGAAATATTAAAATGGCTTCTTTGACTTGAAAAGAATACAGTACGACTACTATTTTCTGTTCCGTAAGTATTACCATATCTACAATTTAAATCTGTTTTATTCTGCCTTTTTTTTCTTTTGTATTATGGGGTTATTGCTGTAATTAAAGCGAACTGCAATTAATAGTGTTTTTTTAATACTTAGTTTTTTAATTGCTTATTCGAAGTGACACAGAACGCAAGTTCTGACTTTTCGTGGTTTTGGGGATACTCAACTTCATTACTTATACATACATACATGCATGCATGCATACATACATACATACATAAATGGCCTACCGGAGCCTGTAAGTTCAATTTTGAATATGTTTACAGAAGATGCAAAGATTGTGAAGAGAGTAAAAGTTGAGAGCAATGGTAGAGAACTTCAGGAAGACTTAAATAGCCTGTATGAGTGGTCAAAAATAGTGGCTAATAAAATTCAGTACAGTACTTCAAAATGTAAGGTGATGAGAATGGGTACAAGTGCAAGAAGGCCCAAGCTTGGGTACTCAATAGTAGGTACAGAACTTCAAGAGACAGATAATGAGAGAGATCTAGAATTAAACATATTGGCAGATTTATCTACGGAAATGCATATAGATGGCATAGTAAGGGATGCATATGCTTCCTAACATATGTGAGTGTAGCCTTCAGACACATGGACAAGGAAATGTTCAGAAATATTTATGTAACTTATGTGAGGTTAATGCTTGAATATGCAGCACCATTTTGGAATCAGCACTTGAAAAGCATATAATAAGTTAGATAAAGTTCAAAGACATACTACAAAACTGGTGCCAGAAATACGCAGTTTCAGTTATAAGGAGAGGCTGAGGGAAATAGACTTACCGTCACTCGAAGATAGAAAAAGGAGGGGGATAAGGAGACGGTTTTTATATTCCTTCATGGTGTTGAAACTGGACAGAGGTCGATATTTTGATACGGCTGGCTCTAAAACTAGAGGTTATAGTTTGAAGCTTCGTAAGAAAACTTCTTTGCAGAATGTAAGGAAGTACTTTTTTAGTGTAAGAATAGTTGATTATTAGAATTCGTTAAGCGAGGAGGTAGTTAATGCTAATTCGATTCATAGTTTTAAGGACAAATATGATAAGTATTATTCAGTATAAAATGGAACCGACAAGGAGTCGGGAGTTACAAGCACAGGGCTCTTTTCCGAAAGCACAATTAGGTAATTACACACACACACACACACACACACACACACACACACACACACACACACACACACACACACACACACACACACACACATATATATATATATATATATATATATATATATATATATATATATATATATATATATATATATATATATATATATATATATATATATATATATATATATATATATGGTCATTAATATAACTGCATTTCGGAAGACTGTTTCACAAATATAAAATTAAAATGTTCGAAAACTTTTAGCGTAAGAGTGACTTATCATAGTTCAGTTCAAAAATAATAAATGGTCATAATATTCACATAGTAACTCATGTAACTAATCTAGTCAGATACGCGTTTGATACCTAATATAAATTGTTACATGACTTTATTTTTGAGGTAATTATAAACTTGGAATATGAACAGATATCAGCATTACTTTGAGAAATCGCATTCCTAATTATCAGTTTTTAACTTCCTTTTCCAGTTTCTTTGAAACTTTTACATACTTGTATTAAAGGCAAGGAGCTGTTGGCAATAAACTCTATCTCTCTCTCTCTCCACAGGCAACCGCTTCAACATAGGCTATACAAATAACAACTATTTTATACGAGACCTAATCTTACCTAACAAGGTTAAGTTTGAATAGTTTGTTTGGATTAGGACGGGCCAAAAAAGAGAGAACAAAAAAAAAGCTCCTCATCGGGCCTGGGCACGAAGAACACATAAAGTAAAGAGACACAGAGATTAAGAGTGTTGTGACTTGTCAGATGTGAAGGGATAATAAGAGATGTGTAACGAATATCTAAGAATATTCGGTGTTGATGTAGGCACAGAAAAATAACCGCAACCGAAGGGAGACTTAACATCGAACTGTCCTGGACAGTCCTATACAAGTTCAATAGACTCTTCAGCTGTAGTATCGCAACAGGCGGCTGATGCCAGAGGCCAACCTAATTGCCGAATTTATACACATACGGACAGTATGGCCTGTATATTTAACTGCACATACAGTAAAAAGTCAAAGGGACCAGCTGCCACACAAATAGCATATATCCTTGGTCATGAAGCTGTGTTAAGTAGGCTGTTGTACTGCAGAATTGGGAAAAAAAAAAGTGAGTCGGTGGATGACCGCCATATCTCGAAGCACAACAAAATGCTTTTGCAGTCCCGTTAGGCCGCTTTCAGACCAAAGTGGCACGTCGCACATGGCATGCCACGTTGCGTGCCAATTGAAAGCGAACATCCGGAAATATATGAAACCTTTCACACAGAAGTAGCGTGACACGTCCCATGTGCCACGTGCGACTTTCGACGCAATTCGCACGTGGCACGCCACTTCTGTGTGAAAGGTTTCATATTTCCGGATGTTCGTTTTTAATTGGCACGCAACTTGGCATGCCACGTGCGACGTGCCACTTTGGTGTGAAAGCGGCCTTAACCTTACGCAGGTGTTGCATACAGGTTGCCCAAAAACAATGATAAACAACATTTTGCGATGTGAAGGAGTGGTGTGGCAAGACTTAATGCACCTGCTACGATAGGTGGCATAAAGAATGAACTAGATATATATTAAAATCTCTACATTCAGTGCTCTTAATAACCATGAAAATGGTGAATATATCTGTAAAACCCATTAGAGGGACAATGTTACATAAGGTACCCAATTTATCACATTCTTCATCACTTAGCATTAAGTACCACACTTCTACTTACTTACCAGCCCCGGCTGATATCGAGTTATCAACTTCACCTTTTAAACAACTCTTCAGTCATACTCTACTCATAATACATTCCATTACATGACTGTTTAAGAATGTATATCTCTTTCATGAAGATAATATGCTTTTATTTAAACTGTAGGTTAAACCGTAATAAGTAGAGCAAAATAAAACGTTTGCAACTCGTCAGTAAACAAAAGCTTCTTTAATTTAACGGCATATAAAAATAATTTTATGTTAAGTTATCAGCTGAGAATTACGGACTGACTATATTTAGATAGTATATTACAATAACTCAGGTGCTTTGCTCGTACAATGAATAATATTGTAGGATATACGACTATATATATATATATATATATATATATATATATATATATATATATATATATATATATATATATATATATAATTCAAAATATTAGGTTTCCAATATAAGAGCGATATCTACGAGAAAGAAAAGACAAATTCTTGAAATAGTTAAATATGTGTATGTATGTATGTATGTGTGTGTGTATGTATGTATGTATGTATGTATGTATGTATGTATGTATGTATGTATGTATGTATGTATGTATGTATGTATGTATGTATGTATGTATGTATGCATGCATATGTATTTTTCTAAACCAAGGACAAGTGTTTTATCGGTGACTTAAGGTCACAATCAGATGATGAGATATACAGGGTAGGCAAAAATCTAGCTCCACCGTTCATATTTTTCTACAAGTACTGAGAAGGATGACCATGAATCTGAGTGGAAATTTCAGAAAGTAGAATCTGGAGCAGTATTGGAATACTGAAAATGCCAAGTTGGTCACATAGCATGCAGAAAGGCAATAGAAACGTGTAAGAAATGAGTACCTAAGTAAAAAAAAAAGTCAGAGAGTGAATTTGAGTTATTATGAGATGAGCTAAGGAACAAACTTGGATTTTCGACAGCTCTGTCATAGAGAAAATAAATGTCAAAGAACAAGCTTTAAAGTTGAGAAGGGCAGATGGAAGTACTGTTGAGACATGAAGAGGTCTGTTAAGAACTAAATAACAGGTTAATGAGTTTCAGTCAATATTTACAGTAGAGAATACTCCAGCCCCTCATACTGCAGAGATGGGAGAACATGGGCCAGTATTTGAAAACATTATGATGGAATTAAATGCTTATAAAGCTATGAGGCCTAATGATATATCTCCTTCTGTGCTTATGACATGCGCTGTACCATTATCTGTAGCACTAGCATCATTTATAAAAATTCGCTGGAATCTGGGGAGATTCCAAGATGTTGGAAACAAACGAATGTGGTACCCATATTTAAAAAGAGGGCTTGTTTCACTGACTTGAACAATTTGCAAAGTTATGCAGAAAGTACTGAGAAAATATATCTCTTCAATTTAAGTCCTTTAATTCTTGTCAAAGAGAAAACATGGTTTCACAGCACGTAGGTCTACGCTAACACACTTCCTGGAAGTTTATGATGAAGTAAGCCTAAGCTTACAAGAAAGAGAGGCCTGGGCAGATTGTATTTTTTACATTTTCAGAGGGAATATGATGCTGTCCCACATGAGAGACTCATAAAGAGTAATGATAAAATTGGGTAAACATCTCTTGGAAGGGATAAAAACTTATTTAGGAGGAAGGGATCAGAAGGTCAGAAGCAGACAATCAATGTGTGGCTAGAGAAAGGTTAGCAGTGGGGTTTCAAAGGGATCATTTTTTAGGTCATTTCTGTACCTTCTATGTGTAAATAAACTGCCGGGGTCTATATATGTATCTTTAAATATGTTTGCAATCAATGCAATTCAACTTATCACAGATAAAGTTCATGTAGAGTTCAGTAGTTTAAGCACCGAAATCTGGACATCCTTGGACTTAGAAAATGTAATATTGTATACTCTACGTACCTTTGGCTCACTCAATAAAAACTGTATTCCTTCTTTTGGTCCACTTGTACATGACAGTGTCAAAATTTTCATTTATGACAATTTTCTGGGTAATTATAGTCATTTACGCTAGTATATAATTTTGAATTGCCAAGAAATACTTTTAAACAGATACTCGTAGGTCAAAAACTAAATTATAAACGCCAAATAAGAGACAAATAAGCAGATCAATTAATAAGTGTAGTACTTATTAGTTTCTCTTTTTCAGGTGTTGTTTTGGGCCAATCTTAATAAGTGCCCAGCAGGCACCAAATATCGAAAATGGCTTAAACGAAGAGGCAGAGGGTAAGATTCTCAAAGTTCACTCATCTGCTTTGTAAATCTAAAGAATTGTTATTGTATTATTTGTCTTTCATTCCCATAAATCACATTTATATAAAAGATCTGACCTAATTCCATACTGAACCAGCCAGTAAAATGCCTTTAAATTTTTTTTTTATCTCTAATGGCTAACAGAAATTCCTACAACTTTTTTACCTCCGCGATTTCTCTACATTGGCAGCGCTGATTTGAGAAATTATCAAGGCCAATGTGGAGTAAAAGGACCACACAGGAGCAACGCCAGGGAGGTGAGTCACTGATTACAGAACAAACAGTAATTAGGAGAGAATGTAAATAAATTTCATACTGTCAGTGCATCTTTCAATGTTCGTGGCATTACCATAACCTAAGACATAGTATTTTGAATGTGCTCTCTTTTCTCCAGTAATAAATCCTAAATGCAGATAATTTAGAAAATATCGTTAATATTTCTAGGTTCTAGTGTGTTTTGCTGTGACATTACCTTACTAATGGATTCTGGAGATGCATATATTACCATCTATTATTTTAGTCAGTAAGAAAAAATAACAGTTAATGTTGATTTAGTTCAAAATTTAGTTATGTTAGGCCTCTAATGTAGAATAATATCACCAACACAAATCTTCAAAAGCAATTATGCTTAAATAATACAATATGTAATAAATTTCAGAATATGGTTTATGTTGTGTTTTTTCCCTATATATTCTTGGAACTTGAAGGACCTTGATCTCACCATAAAACAAGAAGAGAACTTGCAGGATGACGAAAATGTCTGTGAAAATCAGGACAAAAGCGTCGAAGAAACAAACATTACAGCTGGAAGTGAGTCTATTGATCCAGACGCAGCGATAACAAGTTTGGAATGGGCTGTTCCATCCCTAAGTGACACCGTCTTTGCTGAATGTAAGTAATCAGTGAACAATATACAAAACCGTGTCATTTTAATTTGATCTAATATATCTGCTAATTCGGAAAGATGGCAATAAATCATTAACATGGAAAACAAGAGTTGGTAAACCAGTATTGGGAAACTCTATTAATTACAACTTACATGTTTGTGAATATCAAAGTAAACGAGAGAAGATGGCTGGACGAAAGAAGAGGTAAATCTGGAAATATTTACGATAAATCAGTTGGAGTAAAAGTAAGAAAGTATTGACAAAGTCGTTTTTTTTATGAATCTGCACTAAAAAATACCTTTCACTTATCAATATAAATCTATTGTACTTTTTTTATATCAGTTGATACGCAAGATACTCTTTATTCTCATATGCAGTAGCTCTAGCATTCTCCATATGCATGCAATACCTCTGGAAGTCTGATCTGCTAATGATTCCCATATTCCAATTAAAATGGCTTCAAATGGCTCATCTGTTAATGATTCCCATTTACTTGCTTCAGATTACTGATAAGTTAAAAATTCCCATTTTCATAAACAATAGTATCAAATGCTTAATCTTTTAATAAATCTCATATATCCGTGAAGACTTTCCGTACATGTCTCGTCTGCTAACAATTTCCATTTCTCTCCATAACAATTTGCACAAGATTCCACCTCTGGTATAAAATTCCATTTTTTGCCCTCACATTCTTGGTCTGGCAATAACTCTCATTCCTCTTCATAAAGTCTTGCTTCATATGCCTGCCTAGTCTGGTAACATTTCTCATTTTGTCTCTTAAACATTCGCTTCAGATGCTGGCGAACACAATCCTCTCGCGAACAGGATCACCTTCGGAGAAGTGGCAGGACCAAGGGAGTTTCCATGGCAGGTTGCCATTACCTTATATGGTAGGTTTCACTGTGGCGCCTCCCTCATCAGTGATAGCTACGTTCTTACAGCTGCCCATTGTGTTTATTTGTAAGTATTACTAATATCATTATAATATGTTCTTTAGAAGTAGGACATATATTGTTGGTTTGTGAAAATCTTCATTTTTTAGATTTATATGTGAAAATCTTCATTTTTTCATTTTTATATGTGAAAATCATCATTTTTTTCAATTTTATATGTGAAAATCTTCACTTTTTCAATTTTATATGTGAAAATCTTCATTTCATGATTATATAACAGCATATAGGAGAAAAATACACCAAAACGTTGACATTCAAAGACTGCAGAGTCAATTCTCAATCTTAAGTAAGTATCAGAAAGATTTTAAAGCCTTTTATATAGCTTAAATATCGACTAAAGAATCAATATTCTCTATGTTTTACCCTCAAGATATGCACACGTTCCATCTCTCATTGACCTCACCCTTGGAGACTGGGACTTGAAATCGTCCAGCGATGGCAGGAGCATAAAGGCAAAAGTATCAAGAGCGACTGTTTATCCTGGGTACACCAGAAGAAAACTCGTTAATGATATTGCCGTTTTGAAATTAGCTAAACCTGTAACAATTACCGACAGGATTAAACCAGTCTGTTTGCCAACAAATGGTGTGTGATATAGATTATTTATTTTTTCTCTTTGCAGTCATAACAATGTACATATATCTAAGTTATGAAAATATGAGGTTTATTTACATATTTAAAGGAATTTGTACATTAATTTTACTTTCGCTGTTGCTTTGTGTAAATGAAATTATTTTTAGAAATTACATATATTTTTGTAGCAATACGTAAGGAGTATGGCGCACTGTCAACCATGTGCTACCTTCTGTAATCGTCTTTCGTTTTTTCTGTATTTGGTAATTGTTAGGATAGTGTAGGGCGACAGTTTTTGCTAATACACTTAAAATGTAGGCTTTTGCGGATATAAATGACTCCGTATACATAAATTATGTAATATTTATCAAAGGAAACGATCCTCAGAATATGACTTGTTAATCACAACTCGATAACTTCTATAAAAGGTGTGGGAATGCCTTAATAATAGACAACCGACCTCTTAAGCCAACAAATTAATCATAGGAACACATTTGTAAATTTTGCATTTCAAAAATGTATGCTCCATGCTTGTGTTATCTAGAGAGAAAACTTTTAATAGAGTTCAAAAGTAACGAGAGAGATATTAAACCTTATTTTTTCTACAGATATTGCTCTTGAAGGAAAAGAAGCCATTGTTACCGGCTGGGGAAGAAACGAAGCCAAGGAACTGCAGACAAAGTTGCAGTTCCTTAGAGCCAAAGTAGTGAGCAATCAGCTTTGCAATGAACGATGGAAAGGACTTATACAACCTTCCATGATATGCATGGATTCCACCACTGGCGATTCCTGTAATGTAAGAATCGGTCCTGTTTTACTTGAAGATATTATTCATGCTCGATGTACTGTAATTTAATAACAATTCGTGATTATGGAAAAAAGTGGCATTTTCACCTCTATTACAACAAAATTTACTGTGTATGAGATTCACTGAAATGAACAGCTGCTGAAATAAGTGGGTACTGTAATACGTGACGACATTCGTCTTTTGTTTCACACAACTTGGAAATTATCAGTAAAAGACTTTAAAATTAACTTAGAGTGAATAGAAGATAAGGTCATTAAATGTAAAAGACTGGAGGTCATATTTCCTATTACACAGAGGTTCCTGAGAGAATCAGTCCATATATTTGAACGTTGCACAACTGGAGGCTATGTGTATGTTTACAAATAGCCTCCTGAGGGAGGGAGGCTTGAATACCTCCTCTATGTTCCCCTGCGTGTCCTAAGAGTCGACTTAGCTGGGCAGAATAAGGGGACTGAGAATCCATTTCTCTGTATTTTTCTTGACCTAGCCACTTCCCCTATAAGGGGAAAAATGGCTCATATATATAGACAAGTTAAATAGGTCTGTCCAGGACAGTTCGATGTTAATTCTTCCTTCAGTTACGGTTCTTTTTCTATGCCTCCAGCTACACTGAATATTCTTGGATATTCATTACATATCTTTTATTATCCCTTTACCTCTGACAAGTCATTACACTCTCCATCTCTGTTTCTCTTTACTTTATGTATTTTTCGTGCCCAGGCCCGATGAAGGCTGTTTTATTTCATTATTTTTTGGCCCGTCTTGGCGTCACAATCATTTAAAAAAAAACTGAAATCTTTTGTAATAAGTCTTTTAACACACCATTAATTTAATAAAAAAAAAATCTTCATGGATTACAGTCATACATAGATAAAGTTAATCTTTTTCATATATTTTTTTCTTACAGGCTGACAGCGGAGGACCTTTGGTTGCTGAGTATCCCACAGGATCTAGAAAATATGTTCAGGTGGGGATTGTGTCATTTGGATCTGGTTCCTGCACTGACGGAAATTTACCTGGCGTTTACACTAGAGTAGCTCATTTCAGAGACTGGATATATCAGCAGATGTACTAAAAATACTCTGGAGATACGACTACGCTCCTTAAGCCCCTCCAGAGAATAAAATACACTTGCATTACTGACGAAATTGTACTGACTCTTCAATACAAGTCTGACTACCCTGCGAGATAATCTAAACTGACCGGGCACAAAGTATTTCCCTGGCAATAACCTAATTAATAAAATGAAAATTTGAATATCGTGTACAAATCTCAAACAAAATACAGACGCAAAAAGTCGAACTATCGCTGAAAAATCAGTTCACTGATCTGATGGTACGCTATCGTGGCGCAGTGGTAGTGTCTGTAGCTTATTAAAAACTGGCCTCGGGTTCGATCCTGGCCTAAGGTAGGATTAACTTTCATTGCCTCATGCTGGTACCGATTAAAGTAAGCAGTTAATTGGGGTCAGTGATTTCCTATTGGTCTATTCAGCCATTGCATGGAGATCACTGTGTCTACATGATTAAGAGGGGGTTGGGGCCGGGTTACATTGTAGGTATATAGTCGGGTTCTGTGCTATTACTATCCCTTGCCTCTGCCTTTCATTTGAGACCAAAAACTTTTAATAGCCTAACGAAATGTTGAAAATTAGAATTTTCATGGCCTGAGTGCACATGAGCACTGAAACAACAAGGTTATGTACATTTGGAAAATTAATTATGACATCATTATTTCATAATTTATATACGAAAATGACTCCAGCTCTGAAATTATATTTGAATCTATTATAAAATAATTAGAAGCAGATATTCCAACAGATCCATGAGTGGTATTACAGTCAACTCAAGAGGCAATGAGAGTATGTTTATACCAAGTGGTGTCAAAGATGGCATAGTTTATATATATATATATATATATATATATATATATATATATATATATATATATATATATATATATATATATATTTATATATATATATATATACATACATATACCTTGGCTGTTTCCCCCTTTAATTGGGGGGTAGCCGACATCAAAAAAGGAAAACAGTTTGGGGAGAAGTTATTCTCCCCTCTACTCCCCCTCTTCTTTGACGTCTCACAGGAGGTTGGTACATATATATATATATATATATATATATATATTTATATATATTATATATATTATATATATATATATATATATATATATATATATGACACAAAAAGGAAAATTATTCGGATTTATGCTTGATAAATAAAAGGAAAATTTATTATAGACTTAATCGCAGTAAATTATTCCCTGTCAACAAAAAGACCTTAATATTGAGTGCACGATTAATGTGAAGTCAAAGATGGAATATTATACAAATGTGTTTAGGCTTCGTTATCGACAAATAGGCGTTTCCCAGTGTCACATACAGAGAGAGAGAGAGAGAGAGAGAGAGAGAGAGAGAGAGAGAGAGAGAGAGAGAGAGAGAGAGAGAGAGAGAGAATATATATTGATATTCTAGCACTGTATAATGTATGAAAACTGTGATGTAATGGATAAATATATCTTGGTAATCTTATTTTCTATATTACATGACAATTAAAACAAATATAAAAATATCAGAAATGTAGTCATCGTGGCTCAAGCGGTAGCGTCCTCGACTTTGAGGCGTCAGGTCGAGGGTTCGCGCCCCGTCACGGTATGAGGTTATCAAGGGCATGCAATCAGGGTAACGATTACATCTGCCAAAACAAGTCCTTCGCAAGAAGGTAACCGTCCTAGCCCTTGGTTGAAAAGGGAGTCCGTGACGTAAAACCGGAACACCAAAATATCAGAAATGTTTTGCCTCATCTCTGCATTGTATTCATGTCTATATCCGCTATTGATTATAATAATGACATTATTATTATTATTATTATTATTATTATTATTATTATTATTATTATTATTATTATTGTAGTCGTTGATATTATTATAATTATCTTCATTTTTATTATTATTATTATTATTATTATTATTATTATTATTATTATTATTATTATTATTATTATTATTATTAATTTTATTGTTGAAATAAAATAATATTAATATTATTTAAGCAAATTGATGGCTGTATCTACGGAAATGTTGCACTTCATTATAAATTAATAAGTTAATGATATAAAATCCCTGTATTGGAAATCTTAACTATTCGTTTAAATTTTTAATATTAGTATTTATATGATATACAACACATCCATTTCAGCCCCTATATATAAATATTTTTCATATCTATATCATTTGTTTATATTATCGAATGAATACCAAAAATATTTATTTCTAGTTTTTCTATAAATGGCTTCTAGCTATTTAAATGCTTCGGATGAAACCACGGAATAAAATCAAGTTAATAAACACCTGAAAAAAAAAAATAATTAGAAAAGACGTCTCGCCATTTTGGGAGAGGATTTAGTTAGTCAACAAAGGCGCCCAAAAAATCAACGCAAGTAAATATTTATTATAAGGTAAATCTTCACTTGCACACCCTTATAGAGCTGCTAATCGACTTACGGTTTCCCCGTGTCTTTTTTATACGTTTTCAATGGTTTGCAAATTCATAAAGAATTATTTTTTACCTGTACGTGTTTTGTTTTCATTGATATGTTAGGCCTATGACGATTAACATGTTAAAAGGGCACAATGTATAAAATCTGTGGTTTGTGAATAATATTAACAACATATATAATTAATGTATTTAAAGAAGTCCTCCTTGCCAGAGATAAGCACCTGTACACGTGAAAAGAATTGATTCGTATTTTTACATGCATTTTAAGAATTAGGCCATAGTTCTTTACACTCATGTTGGGTTTCCAGCCATGATTTTTTTTGGTTTGTGAATAATACAGAGCAACATGCATGATTAGAAGACTTAAAAACAAGTCCATCTTGTTAAGGAAACGAATTAATTAAAATAAATTATATACCTGTGTTTGATGTAATCAGCCACAGCCTTCTCTTGTTCTTGCATGCTAATGGCTACTTGTTTGATTGACTATTTGGAGATTAATTTCTAGCACTTGAGAGAGACCATCATATATTTCTATATTCACTGCAGTGGCAGATTCATGGGTAAGTTCCTAGTCAAATATGAAAGGTTTAATTCATAAAGTATCACCAGACAAAGTAAATTTGCTATAAACAATAGAGAGTTTTCAGTTTCGACGTTCCGGGTTTCCTACCATATTGGGATAAAAAAATATTTAATTTTTTTTAATGATATACTAAGTTATAAGCGAGAGTTTTTATAATTAAACATGAATATGTGAAGGTTTTTTGTTTTATGTTGAGCCTCTATTTACAAAGATTTGCATATTATTGGAATCTACATAGCTCGTTCAGTTGAAAAACTATAATGTGAATTTATACTCCGTAAGAAAAAATATACGTAAACTGAAACTGAACACGGTCATAATTTAATGTTTTCCCTCATATACAGCGTCAAAAGTGGGAATTTTTATACATAATCTTAGATTTATGAAGGTTATTGCTCTATCTATAACTTCTATGTACTTTGATTCGCACAGTGACCACAGTCTAGGAATGAACGCCGTACTGTGCGCTTGCAAATGACATGCAGTGCATAAGCTTATCAGGACAGCTGAAAATAAGCCTATCAGGATAGATGAAAATAAGCCTATCAGGATAGCTGAAGGCATAGCATGAGAAGTTTATATTTACTTCTGGCTGTCTTACGGGAAGAAAAACAATACTTATTAATGCATCTAGTTTCACCCTTTGAATTATGAGAATAACATAATATCCATAGCCTATGGAATAATAATAATAATAATAATAATAATAATAATAATAATAATAATAATAATAATAATATTTTATTACCTTTGTTATAAAAAATATTTATTGAAAATGTTAAATTATCGATAGAAATAGGTTGGACTAGAGCTAATTATGGCAGCGGACCGTTACGCACGATTTGTCCGCTTAATTTGGTATGCCTGTGCAGATAGTAGCTGTGCCCATGACATTGTTTTTATTTATTTATTTATTTATTTATTTATTTATTTATGTATTTATTTATTTTAATTTATTTTTCTCTTTATTGCTTCGTGTACTTCTGTAGATATTTAGCCACTAATCTGTTAAGATGGATTGTTAATAAAGTATTTATGATTCAGTCATAGTTTTCCTAGTCTCATCTCGCTTCTTTTGCAACGCCTTCAATATAACTGTTATCTGGGGGCAATGAATCGCACTTTAGTTACTAGAGTTAACATTCTTCTTATTGTTTTCTTGATGCTCGAGTCCGACGAGGGCAATTTTCTTTGCCCTTACTGGTGTCAAACTCATAAAAAAAAAATGTGGCACACTAAGATTCAGTAACATTCTTGCCCGAGGAGACATTCCTTGACACACATTATATCCTGGAGATAGGTTACTCTGCTTTTAACTGGACATGACTGAAGCAAACACAGGCATTATTCTGGAGACATCGAGATCAAGAGGACACGCTGAACACCTTCGTTATTAGTTTACTGGAGTGACTCTCCAGAGCAGTGACAATATACAAGTGATTCTCTAACGAATATTTGAGATGGCACTTCCCTCAAGTATAATGATTCTTTGGACAGCTCTAATGTAAGTAATATTCCAGTCTCACACACTAACTAATTTTTCATGTTTTTCAGTGTTATTTTTAAACTTCAGCGTTGAAAGATGCAATATTGGAGATGTCTGGAGGGTTGTGTCAGGACTAAGAAAAACTATGTTAGTAAATTTATAAAGAATAAATGAATAAATAGATAAATAAACAAATAAACAAACAAATGAATGAATAAATAAATAAACAAATAAATATATAAATATAATAACAGTTATAAGATCTGTTTTGCACTTATGAATAACTTATATGCTGCACAGTAGCGATGCTTGAAACCAGTTCCAAAGACATGTGAAGGGAGGACTGCCTATTATTTCGGAGATGACACTTTGTTTGCAAATATCTTTCAGTCTTCATCACTCTCAACTTATTTCACAATGTAACTTAACCTACATCACAAAGTATTTGCATTTTATAAATCACTCAATCTATAAGCTTTTGCCTAAGTTTTAATATCATCTGTTCTCTAGCGACTGTGCCAATTCATATTGGTATGCAAGACCAGATACTGTATTATAGGAAGTGCGTCAAAGGGGCCAAATCATATCCTGGAGCACCAAGTGCATGGAATACCGTTATCTCCAACCTTTCCTTTGCTTTAAATGGCATTGTTTTTTTTTTTTCACTTGCCAAAAGAGGCGGGTTTTATTAGTGTTATTACTTTTGTGGTTTTATTTGTGTTATTACATTTGTGGTTTTATTAGTGTTATTACAGTTGGGTACAGCTGTGCTTTATTATATTATATCACATTTAGAATCAATGTATAGATAGGTTTACAGGCTTTGAGCATTTATGTGCCAAGAGAAGCGAGTTCCTTTGGCGTTATTACCAGAGGGATTATTCGAAATAAAAATGCCGTATTCTGTGTATATCTAAATAGGTTAACTGGTTTATCTAAATAGGTTAACTGGTTTTGAATAATTTTATAAAACTTAATTTTTCTTTTTCTTGTTTTTATTTTTCTAAGGCTGTTCGATATTCAAGAATGCAACTACTGTATTGGCTATAGAGCGTTATGATAATATCTTTGGCGTGAAGTTATGTCCATTTGAGCTGAATAAAGATGAAAATAATACAATTAGACCACTTAGCTTAAAACTATTGTAAACTAGTAGAATTGCAATGAGTGATCAATTGAAATTTGATGCAGCAATAATAATAATAATGATAATAATAATAATAATAATAATAATAATAATAATAATAATAATAATAATAATAATAATAATAATAATAATAATAATAATAATATTATTAATAATAATAATAATAATAATAATAATAATAATAATAATAATAATAATAATAATAATAATAATAATAATAATAAATATCTTTCCTTTTCAGATATTCACTTATTTCTACGAAAATATATGCACTGTCATATGATGATTACACAGACGGACCAGGAGGAGATGACCGTAAGTTAGAGGACAAAACACACACACATACATACGCATATATATATATATATATATATATATATATATATATATATATATATATATATATATATATATATATATATATATATTATATATATATATATATATATATATATATATATATATATATATATATATATATATATATATATATATATATATATATATATATATATATAAATATGAATCATATTTTAACCCGACCGGGACTCGAACCTAAGAAACATAATTACTGTGCTTGTTTTATTATATACAGTTCTCTAAATTCAAATTTGGGCAACATACAGAATATGTTATCACCGAAATTCACATTCTCATCACGGGTGCTTTCGGAGAGCCTGTGGATTCATCTTCATTCTCGTTCTCTAACGATGACACATTTTCCCCACATTGTTCATATGTTAGATTATTTCATTTAATTTATTATTTACTCTTATTTTTCATTAAGCGTTTTGGACAGTAACTTATTCATCTTTTGATGAAGAAGCTTTGACGACCACAATCTTATCGACGACACTTGGCACCGATGACCTTGGGGACAACACCAATGCTAGAGAAAACGACTACGGAAAATGTGGTGTCAGAGGACCATCTTCCAAAATTGTAACTAAAGAAGTAAGCTGATGACTTTATTCGATGTCTTGGTTTCATTACTGACAACGTAATGAATTAAATAAATCAGAGAGAGAGAGAGAGAGAGAGAGAGAGAGAGAGAGAGAGAGAGAGAGAGAGAGAGAGAGAGAGAGAGAGAGAGATTCGTAATGACTCAGATTTCTGTGTTAAACTGTATTGTAATTATGGCGACTCCCATTTTATGCATTCTCTCATCTGTCAAGGAAGTATTATTATATTTCTATTCATCTCAATACGGGACCAGAATACCCCTTGTAAGGGGGATGGCCGAAGCAAGGAAAACACCCATTCACCTTTGTTTTACTTACTGCTAATACATCCATCTTACATCAAAAAGTAAGCTAGCGGTCTCCTCCCTTTTATTTACCAAGCACATTTGAGGATCCCAGTTACTTGAGTTCTGATTGGAGTCTCCTTCAAGAAACCCTTTACTCCTTGGCGGAAGGAAATAAGAAGGAATGAATTCCAAGTTCCTTTGCTCCAATTATATTTTCTACCGTCATGATATTTTTCATCGTATGTTGACTAGCTGTTCAATACTTCTTGTATTTTTTTTCAGCGAGAAGTCTTGAAGTCATGAGTGTTGTTTTGCTGAAATGTTTTACTGAATTCAATCTTATTATTTAATAAACCCAACATGTATTGTCATTTTATTGTAGTACACCATATGTTATGATACATATTATGTGCATTCAGCTGTAAGCAATAAGCTTGCCAAGTATAGTTCTACTTTTTTCTATATGCTAAAATTGTAACACTTCTCTGTTTCAATCCAACAGGCTAACGACATTGGACCTGAGTTGAAAACTCAGACAGAAATATATGATGTAACTACTGACATCTACGAGTACACTGATGAAGTAGTATGGAGCACTCAACCCAGTGAATACTCTGTCAACCCTAAATTTTTCACTAAGAAAGGAGAGAACAAAGCAGATGCTGCATTATCAGAAGCTATTGATGAAGAGTCTATAGACCAGGGCGCGGCTGTAGAAAGCTCGGAGTGGCATGTCCCAACTCTAAATGATACACTCTTTGCTCAGTGTAAGTTGTTGACATTTCTTATTTGGATATGAAAATAATATCGTGTGATATAAATTGGAAAAATGTAAATATTCATATTATTAGATGGTCATGACATTACATGATATAGTCTACGGTTTTATTTATTTTTTTATCACTTACTTATGACCTTTTATTTCATTTCTAAATTTTCCACAGATACAAAAAAACCCACCCCTCTAATACCCAGAATCACATTTGGACAAGTTGCTGGAAATCAAGAGTTTCCCTGGCAGGTTGCTATGACTGTTAGAGGCAAATTCCATTGTGGAGGTTCTCTCATTAGTGACTCTCATGTTCTCACAGCTGCCCATTGCGTTCTTCCGTGGGTATTAAATACGTTTTGTTTTCTAGCTCAAGTACATAAAATATTCTTTAATAGTTAGCTAAAATTAACATAGAGGAGTTATTTCATTCATAAAACGGAGGAAGAATATATATACTAGCTTCACATTCTCATTCGTACTTTCTGTGAACTTCAGCCCAAATTCTTAAAAATCAATCCTGAATTATTTTCTGAGGTTTCCTCAAGGATTTGCCTCTCGGCTGCATTTCGTGACATATCTGGACAATACTGTGTTTTCCTGTCTTATTCTACAATACTACAATGATTCTTAATAATTCATTTTCATAGGTTCGAAAACTCTTTGTCTCTCATCCACTTATCTCTTGGTGATTGGGATTTGAAGAAGACGAACGATGGTAGCAGTATACATGCAAAGGTGTCTAGTGCCGTTATCCATCCTGAGTTCTCCTATCAAACTCTCCAGAATGATATTGCTATATTAAAGTTGACACAGAAAGTGACCTTCACGGACAGGATCAGGCCTATTTGCTTGCCAAATTCTGGTAAGTATTATTTTAAAAGTAATAACTGTGGTGGTAATATATATATATATATATATATATATATATATATATATATATATATATATATATATATATATATATATATATATATATATATATATATATATATATATATATATATATATATATATATATATATATATATATATATATATATATATATATATATATATATATATATATATATATATATATATATATATATATATATATATATATATATATATATATTTTTTTATTTTTTTTTTATCCATGCAGGTTTCCTATTAAGCACATGACTGTTTCATGATGATGTTATTTCATTTCATTGTCTTGGGATAATAGAGGAAGGGGGGGGGGGCGAAAGCGTGATGGCATTAGGTGCACTCTTTCAGGGTGTCACTGTCGTATGACTTCCGTCATGCTGAAGCCAGTCCGTCATGCTGAAGCCAGAATCTGAAACTTGTAACACATCTTGAGGGGTAACGGTTAGTCGAGGCCACGGATATTCTATTACATGCCCTCACTTTTATTGAGTTTTGGGTGCCGCCCATGTGTTCCCTTGGGATCACCAAGATTTGTGGCTAGGCACCTGGAACTAACCGCTGGCGCCATGCACCCCCCCCAAGAGGTCTACAGGATAAGGGACCCTCGGTCCTCGAAAACACCACAAGTCGTGAAGAGAAACATGTGAGGCTAGAAGTCAAGGGTGAAATAGAATACTCTCCCAATTGTTTTCTGCGGTGCGGCCGGTGTTTGTAGAGGGCGTCAAGGAGATATGTGACCGGACCCCTGGGGCTTGGCATCCGACATGGAGTACCTGAGGAGGGTGGGAAAGGCCAAGAAGTTAGCCCTTTCCTAAACCGCACGAAACATCAACTTATGTTTCGTACGCAGGTACACGCCCAGGAGAGATGCCCAATAACTCCTCCTCGGAAGTAGGCGGGATTCCACTTTGAACCTGGCGCTGATTAGCTGGACTAGATCTGACTGATTTCATTGGAGAATTGGATGTTAAGCCACGCCCTGCCCCTGGGGGTATTTCAAGAGCCACCCGGGGCAGAGACAGTTAGTTAGAACTTTGCCAGGGGCACGAATAGATCATAGATTGTGATAGTCATAGGGTGGGGGCATTGAGGCGTCGAAGTTGTGTTGTACTCTAGAGAAAAAAAAAAAAAAAAAAAAAAAAAAAAAAAAAAAACATACGAAGAGACAGGTGAATGCCAGTGCAGACCCGTGCAGAGAAAATAAGAATGGCAAAAGCAGAAATCCAACATCTCCCAATTCAAGAAATGAGTGACGAGGCCAAACACCGGAGAATTCTCGAACTGGAGGAGCAAGTGCGGCGCCTACAAGCACGCGCCGACGCCGCTCCGTCGAGAAGGAACTTGGCCGACGCCGACAGTGAAACCGACGCCTCAAACATCGACGAACAGCCGGCCGCTCCGAACCCCGTGGTGACACAGGGAACGCAGCAGGCCCAGCCCCCACCCTGTGCCCTGGTTGTAAAGACGCCTCGAGTCAAAAATTCACTTTTATACCTCGACGGCGCAAATGTAAAAGACCGCGAATGTCCGTCCATAATTCCCGCGACCGACTTCCTGAAATACTTGGGTCTGCGGATGAGAAGTGACGAGTGCTCAAATAGAGAATATTATAAAACTTTGAAGGAACTATTTCTAAGATATTTCTTAGTAAGCCGAAGTGTGACCGGAGCATTGAGTGAAAATGCCCATTACAAGAGGTATAAGTTGCCGGATCCGACCAAGAAGACGGCGATTCGACGACTTTACTCGAAGAGAAGAAGGAAAACCCGCTCCTTCCTTGCCTTCTGCCATGAAGTTTTTCAGGACCACCTCCTTAAAATAGCTAAGTACTTGTGATCTGTATCCAGTGAGTAATGGGACAATTAGTAAAAGAAATTGAGGTCGGTGGACGCCGCCATTTTATCTTGTAGTTATGCTTTGACTCAGCCAACCCGCTTATAAGGGGTGTGGCGCTTAATAAGTTGATAAAAGTAGAATTTCTGTACCCATTACTAACATGGATAATTTGTACTAATAGCTATAAGCAGTAATAAACTCCGTTTTTTTTATAATTTGAGTAATGTAAAGAACTTTCGTTGGAAGTGCGTTCCATTTATTTGTATTAATGCTTAGATTGAATTTTAAGAACGCGAATGTATCGATTTTTAATTGAAAAAATTTAATGCACGGGAAATCACTGTTACAGTATATTAATTTCTTAAGTGTAAGAATTACAGTGAGTAATATACTTGAATCTGCTTTTAAGGTTTTACTTAGAACACGTGTGGTTTTCGAGAAAGGAATGCGGAAGTGACCATTCGATCTCCCAACCTCGTTATTGTAAATCTGTAGTAATTGTACTGAGCTTTGATATTTTAAAGTACGTGTAAAATCATTTTTATATAAATTTCTTAGAGCGTAAGAAATCGAGTGTTACGATTGCGCCTGTTTTTAAGTTTTTTTTTTTCTCTTTTTTTGTTTGTTTTTATCCGCGGGAGTAATGTTTTAGCGAGAGAAAGACATAAACGACAGATCGTTCTTTTTGTGTTATGATGATGGGGAATTAATATTACGATACGTGTGTGGCATGTTCTTTTTGAAGAATAAGAAATTTTCGTGATATTAGTTAGAGATGAGTTTTTTGATTTCACGCTATGCAGGTGAAAGTAAGAGTAAATTAGAGTAATTTGTGCTGTCCTAGAATAGGGAAGGTTTTTCAGTGTCACCCAAACGTAGCTTCAAGGGAGTAGAATGTTTGTTTGTTCGTTAGAATGGGACCTAGGACTGGTGAGGAAGTCTGTGACCGCACGGCTCAGCCGAGATTTCACCTTTACTCTTCTTCAGAGAGACCGGGAAAGGAAAACCAACGTTGTAAATTAAAGGGAATTTTACAGAACGGGGATGATAGTCTTGAAAGTGATGTAGCGAATGTGACAGCGAGTGAGTATGAATGACTGGGGGTATAATGGGGGGTTGCTCTAGGGGGTGAAATCGCGGAAAGCACCGTTAGGAAGCATGATTGGGGAGTCTGCGAGGATCGTTCCCCTGCTCCGCCAGGTCCTCCTGCATGCCATATCAGAGTGTATTTATGGGAGGTGATGCGCTGTTGCAATATCTAGTGAGGGATATGGATGAGAAGGTAATTCTCCACCTGCCCAGATATGGTTGAAATGCCGAGTTTGTTTTATTTTTGTTTTGTCCCCTACTCCGCCATTGAGACTATTATTCGATTTCCGAGAGATTCCAAGATAGATGTTACGTGATAAAGGACGTGAATCTATGAATGATTCTTTATTTCCTTTGCTAGCTGCAGTATATACATTATTTGTCTGAAGAGATATGTTAGATTGATAAAGTAAAACTTTGCGAGTTTTAGCCATGATAATGTTTTATCAAAATTATTTCGGCTTGGTCATAAAGAAAGAGTGAGAGCTGACACGAAATGACAACAAGAATGTTACACAGCTGTATCCCGTATTTGAGAGAGCAGATATAAGTCAAATTCGAGATAGTAAAAGAAGATATATATTTTATGTTTGAATTGTTTATGTACAACTCCGTACGAGATTTTGAAGTTTAAGCAAAATGCATTCCTTACTGTTGATAATGAAATATACTTTTTGTTTTTATTATTGCATACACAGAGATAGACTTTTTATATTCTTAGATACCCGTTTTTGTTATAGTTCTTTTTGTATTGAAGAAATCTTTAAAATCTTACTTAAAGGATTCTGAAAAGATTATCTAAAGATAACCATGGTTAATCCCTAGCATTTTCATGAATTTTAGATTACAATCGGGCTAATTAAAGATAATTGAGATTATTAGAGATTATTTGCTGAGTTTTAAAGTTAAAATTAATGACACTTAAGTCCTTTTTAAGAAGTTGTTAAGAAAAAGATATTTGCACTTTTGTTGATAGTAGTAGGGATACTGTCACATATGATTTTAGTTTTTTTGCTTTAATTTCATCAGTGTGTGTGCTTCGACTTAACCCTCTGATTTATAGCATGAAAAGAGAGAGATTGTCATTATAGACAAGGATGTGTATGCTGTTACAGTAAAGTCCTTATCAAGATTAAACAGAAAGGAATGGATTTATGCTTCGACAGTTCTGCAGTTGTACACTAAGTTCTTTTTGCTTTTGTTTTTGTTAATGAGGGAATGAGAATAGCCGCTGACAATAAACGTAAGACTCTATCGATGGTCATTGCTAACGTTTATTCGCGTTCATTTGTTTATTTATTTTTATTATTAGAGATACTCTGCGACAATTTTTTATTTTCAGTACAAGTAAAAGACAGAGGCCCATCTCAGCTGACTTGTGAGTGGAAACCGCAACGTATTTCAAGGTCGCCCAGTCTCTCTCTCTCTCTCTCTCTCTCTCTCTCTCTCTCTCTCTCTCTCTCTCTCTCTCTCTCTCTCTCTTTCCTACCTTTCACTCGACTCTGAGCCTGACAGAGGCTCCGTTCAATGCTAAAAGAATGTAGCCGTCTTTGATTTTTTTCTTTCTTGTTTTTATTCCAGCGAAGCTAGGCGATAATTGTGCCTACATTTTATTGCAGTCAATAGATTGTTGCATGCTGTTATTGCATAAATACTGATAAGACATCGGTAGTACCGCCATTTGCATAAATATTTTTGCCACATGTCGCAACTGTTTAGAGGATAGATAGAACTCCCATTGACAAATTGTGGAGCCAGCAAGTTGCCACTTATGCTATATATATATACATTGATTATGACAGCAGGAATTTGAATATTAAGGGAGACTGTGTTAGAATAAGCATCACTATGAAATATAAGTATAGAACTCTGTTCTTACTTCTGAATATCAGTCTCCATTGTATATATATTGATATTTTTGATTTAGTATATTTATTTTTATTGTTTATTATTCTTATTTTTTAGATCATGATTATTAGTAATGTTATTATGTTGACTGATATTGTTGCTATCTCTCAATGGCCTGTTGCTAATTATTATTTTTGAAAGGAAATCAGCAGTAACTTGATGATTTGTATCTTTTATCTGAATTCATACTTGATGTTACTGTAGCCACCGCTAATAAGAATGTTTCTTTAGTGGCTTTTCTCAGCATTTAATGATTATTCTTTTTGACATTTATAGTAGAGTAATGCTATGTAGCAGTTGCTAAGTCCTAAGTATCTTGGAATAATAATCTAGTTGTGTAGACACATACCTTCCATTACCACCCTATTCCTAGGCAGCCCCGACCTGCAAGTTCTAAAAGTCTTTAGATTTTGTCCGTCAGACAAGTCCCTAGTGCCCATTGAATAGAGATTGCAATCACTTGCAGTTGCAGGGGAGGCAAAGTATAGCCTCGATTACCAACGTATGGCCATTGTTGGTACCCTGAAGTCATAGGGAACCTTTCTTACAACTGTAGTAGTGACATAGGTTCAAACTTTCATCCCGCGATCTACTTCGAAGGTACGTGTGGAGGACCGTACAGGAAGAGAAACGCTGTGACGTTGCAGGTCTCCTGCGTGGTGGTCTTAGTCAAGATCGGCCGAGGGCGGGACGAGGAAGCCGGGCTGGAAGGATTAGCGGGATGGGCCCAGTCCTTGTCCTTTTTGTTTTGCCTAACCGAGTAACGGAGATATGGCAACAAACCTGGGCCTGCAGCGAGGACGGCGGGGGAGTGAAAGCGAAAGAATCCCCGAGGGAAACCGTGGAATCGCACCTAGCAAGAATTCATGAGTAAGGGACAGAGAAAACGAAAGTCGTCCTAAGACAGGGAGGACAGTCCTAAAAGAATAAAAGTTTTAAACTACTTTAAAAACCCAGGTAATCTTGATGAAATCCCAGAAACAAGGAGATCCCCATACGTGTCATAACTGTAGTAAAAAGAGAGGAAAAGAAACGCAGAAATATTTTAAAATATTTTAATAATACCTTTAGAAGCCACGTAAATGAGAAAGAAAAATAATCCCTATACATGTCCAAACTTTAGTGAAGAGAGAAAGAAGGGTATTTAAAAAAAATCCCTTATTGGTTAATTAAAATTACCTCCGTATTAGAACTGAAAAAATGGGAAAGAAAATGTCCCCACCGTCTTTTGTGCTAAAAAAAGGAGACAAAATATTTTTATTTTTATGTTTATTTTTTTTGTTTTGCTAGCTTTAAGATAATTTTAAGCGAAAACTCAGAGTCTCCCTTAAATATAGTGTTGAGTAAGTGCCATTGATAAAGTGTATGATTTGAACTAAGATTAATAAGTTATTTTCTGCTTAAATAATATTAGTGTTTTGTTTTAGCATTATTATTATTTGAATTATGATTTAATCTTTAGATTCATTAAGTTTTTATGTTAAGTGGTCTCTGAATAGTAATTGCATACAAAGACGATAAATATTTTGACTTTACACACAGTCAAACATGTTTTGTTTCAGGAGTAGTTTTTAAGGCTTAATTTTAAGACAAATCAATGCCCCTAATAATGATAGGAATAGAATTTATGAAGGTAAGGTCTCTTATAGAAATTACTGTTGATGTTATAGTCTATTGCATTTTACATGTTTATACATGCTAATGCTCTACTTAATTGTTTGCTAATGTTCTAAATGAGTCATAATCCTACTGTAATTAACTCAATTTTGTCTTTTAAAGAAACGAGAGAAGTAGATGAATTAATGTTTTGATTTAAACTGACTTTTTGATCTTAATTAATGTTTAATATTAGTTTCACACTGGAATTATGTTGTTTAAATATAAGAATATGTTTGTATTTCAGATTTCCAACAAGGAAATAGACCCTGCATGCTCTAGTTGTCTGTAAAGGTACTCTCTATATGTTATGTTTGTGTAATTTGTATAGGAATTCTTAGAAAATAGCTTAAATAATTCGGCCCCATTTCTATTGTAAACTAATGTTAGCTAGGATATGTCCAAGAGCTCCCGGAAAATTAGCCCATGCTTCGACTGAAATAAGAGATATTTCAGTTTTGGTTGGGAGGGATGTCGTATGACTTCCGTCATGCTGAAGCCAGTCCGTCATGCTGAAGCCAGAATCTGAAACTTGTAACACATCTTGAGGGGTAACGGTTAGTCGAGGCCACGGATATTCTATTACATGCCCTCACTTTTATTGAGTTTCGGGTGCCGCCCATGTGTTCCCTTGGGATCACCAAGATTTGTGGCTAGGCACCTGGAACTAACCGCTGGCGCCATGCACCCCCCCCAAGAGGCCTACAGGATAAGGGACCCTCGGTCCTCGAAAACACCACAAGTCGTGAAGAGAAACATGTGAGGCTAGAAGTCAAGGGTGAAATAGAATACTCTCCCAATTGTTTTCTGCGGTGCGGCCGGTGTTTGTAGAGGGCGTCAAGGAGATATGTGACCGGACCCCTGGGGCTTGGCATCCGACATGGAGTACCTGAGGAGGGTGGGAAAGGCCAAGAAGTTAGCCCTTTCCTAAACCGCACGAAACATCAACTTATGTTTCGTACGCAGGTACACGCCCAGGAGAGATGCCCAATAACTCCTCCTCGGAAGTAGGCGGGATTCCACTTTGAACCTGGCGCTGATTAGCTGGACTAGATCTGACTGATTTCATTGGAGAATTGGATGTTAAGCCACGCCCTGCCCCTGGGGGTATTTCAAGAGCCACCCGGGGCAGAGACAGTTAGTTAGAACTTTGCCAGGGGCACGAATAGATCATAGATTGTGATAGTCATAGGGTGGGGGCATTGAGGCGTCGAAGTTGTGTTGTACTCTAGAATAAATATAAGCAAAGGAACTACTGCTTGTCCATTCTTACCTTGTAACCACGCTACCATAATTATAAGTATACAACGTAAGGAGGTAATTACCCTACGTCAGTGGTGACAAACGGAGAGATAACCCACTCATCTTACAAAGTGTGAATTCAAATGGAAGTCCAAAATTCATACGACATCACCACAGGAGAGGTGAAGAATAAAGATTGGTAGATATTGGAGGGGAAGCATGAATATGAAGTATAAAAGAGGGTAAAAGAAACAGACAACCATACTAAATTTCTAACAATATGTTATAGATTTTTTAATCCAGTTTTCCGTGTTGACATACACACTAGGCATATCGATATTTGTTTTGACAGTGAGAGTCCAGTATCTATAAAAAAAAAAAAAAAAAAAAAAAAGACAGCCAGTTAGAGTATAGTGTAAATATCTTCCTCTCATAACGCTGTATAAATTGAATTTCTGTATGACTTGTCTCCAGAATTTGACCTTAAAGAAGAGGAAGTAATTGTTACTGGCTGGGGCAAAAATGAAGCTTCCAAGCTACAGTCAAAGTTGCACCTTCTGACAGCCAAGGTCGTAAGCACTCATCAGTGTGATCGTCGATGGAGTACCCAAGGCGCTTCCAAGGGTTTTATCGTCAATTCCATGATGTGTATGGATGCTACCAATGGAGATTCTTGCAATGTAAGATTCAAATGCGGGTATTTGAAATTAGGTTTTGGTAACCCAAAGCTATAGATGTAGTATTTTCTATATAAATCCTTTTGGATGATAACCAGTAGGATAGGCTTTGAGATATTTAATCTTTTGAGGCTAAATACAGATTTTTTTTCAAGTAAAATATACAGTACATCGCTGATTTTGACACTCAGAAATATAGCCATTCTTTAAGATTGATTATCACTGCATTACATATGCATATAACAACTGTGAAACAAAAAAAAAATACAAAAGGATATTTCTTATCAGAATGTAGTTCAGAGAATTACTGCAAAAGATGAAAGAACATATTTATCTCATCTTTTTGTGTTCTCGACTCTTTTCTAGGGTGACAGTGGTGGTCCCTCTGTCTACGAACATCCCTCAGGATCTGGGAACTACGTACAAGTTGGAATTGTGTCCTTTGGTTCATCTTCTTGTAATGAACCTGATCTTCCGGGTGTCTACACGAAGGTGTCCTATTACCAAAAATGGATCAGCAAAAAATTATCACAATGATTGCCACAAAAGGGCTACAAGCAAATTCTTTCATATCTAATGAATGTGTTACAAGTTATTGTTTGTTTTCTCAGAGTTGTAAAATGCCCCCATGCACATACACGAGTATGGGAAAAGTGTTACAAGTTATTGTTTGTTTTCTGAGTTGTAAAATGCCCATGCACATACACGAGTATGGGAAAAGTGTTACAAGTTATTGTTTGTTTTCTCAGAGTTGTAAAATGCCCCATGCACATACACGAGTATGGGAAAAGTGTTGCAAGTTATTGTTTGTTTTCTGAGTTGTAAAATGCCCCATGCACATACACGAGTATGGGAAAAGTGTTGCAAGTTATTGTTTGTTTTCTCAGAGTTGTAAAATGCCCCATGCACATACACGAGTATGGGAAAAGTGTTGCAAGTTATTGTTTGTTTTCTGAGTTGTAAAATGCCCCATGCACATACACGAGTATGGGAAAAGTAACTTAAGCTAATACTTGTGTTGTTTCTTTAACTATGTTACTTTTGTATTGTATTTTCCCATGTTTCACGAATTAAACAGAAAAAATATATTACTAATTTTATCCATTGCCGTCATAATTGTTTCATCTTGTACACAATCACGAAGAATTTATGTACAATTTTGTAATGAAATTATGTAGTAATGTTGTAACATAAAATGAAAAAAAAAAAGAATTACATGATATGTCCATTTCTATATACAGTATAATCAAGATATGTCCTCAAAAAGCATTGTATTGTTACCATACAGTCTATAATGGCAGGGAAAGACCCATGTAAGAAAATCATAGGAAAACTATTTTCAGTTATTTATTTCGTGACCACAACTGATCACCTCCTCAAAGTAGAACACAGAAGATCTATTTTCTTATACTACTTTGCGAAGGTGATTGTGTCATCTTATTAATAATGACCTTAAAATATTTGGTGTTGCTATTGTGTGCGGTCTACAGGGACATTTATGCTAGAGTCTGCAGTAATATAAAATGACATCCAATTTACTTTGTCATTTATTAATCATCATGGAATGGTGGTTAGGTTAGAGTACATTGGACATTATAGCCCGCTTTAACACCAAAGCGCACGTCGCAAGTGGCATGCCACATGGCACGCCAATTGAAAACGAACATCCGGAAATGTATGAAACCTTTCACACAGTAGTGGCGTGACACGTCCCATGTGCCACGTGCGACTAATACTGATTTCGTTTTTATAATAGATAATGAATTGTCTTTAAGCACAAATGTAAATTTCATGGAGTTACTCGGAAAGGCCCCTGCACTGCCAAAAACCAAAGTGAGTTGATAATTATCAAACAAGTCTTTCCCATTGGCAGGAGGCACCTGTTCTCTTCTTATATATATATATATATATATATATATATATATATATATATATATATATATATATATATATATATATATATATATATATATATATATATATATATATATATATATATATATATATATATATATATATATATATATATATATTTTTTTTTTAGTCATTAGGGCTATTTTTCACTCTTCCTTTCCTCCACTTTCAAAGTGAAAGTAAAATTTAGGCAAAAGACTCAGTTTTGGATGGGTCTGTTACGGATGTAAAAAAAAAATAATTTCGTTACTATCAATATATTTGTCGTTTTGGAGCTCGTGAAGAATTGGTACCTGACTGTACACAAAATATCAAATTCTATAAACAATTTAATAAAAATTAACCTAACCCAGCCCAACCTAACCTAATCGAAGAATTAGGATATAAATATTCCAGGACCAAATTCATCACGATCTCCGTCGTTATTGTTCGATAAAAGTGTTGAGTTCTTCCTTCATCTAAAAAGCGTTTTTACTGGGTAATTTAACGCCTGTAAGTCACCTATATGTATACAAAATTAATCATTTAAAATCAATAAAGATGACAGGGGATGAGATACTTGCTTCTCAAATGTCGCGAAATGTCAACTTTTGGGAGAATTTCTCTCCCAAGGCACAGAGCGGACTCCACGAGTCAGCGAACTCTCGGAGAGTCAGCCTGTCAGCTCCTATCAGTGCCTCGTTAACTGAGGGTCAAGAAGGACGTGTGAGGTTCAAGGCTAAGTTCAGTGCTTCCTGAATCTTTTTGGTTCAACAACGAATTAAAGAAAAACGATACAATAATGATAACGAGAAGAACTATATTGTAAGTACTGCGCAATTTATATTACGTGTATTAATGCTATATTTGCCAATAGCGTGATCTAGTCTATCGGTAAATTTATTTATTTATTTATTTTTTTTGCATTTATGTAAAGAACTGTTGTTGTTGCCAATTTATGTCACAATTGATTCCCATTTGGATGGGGGTGGACACAGAGAGGTTATAGCTTGGGAAAGAAGGCTGGATGCCATACTTAACGCCCCGCCGTGGGTAAGTAACTTCCTGAGTCGTGAGCTTTAACCACTGTACTGCCGCAGTCACCTTTCCTTCTTTTCTTACTTTTTTTTTTGTCTTTTTTTTATAATTGCTGATTTACTGTTAGAAATATAAAAAACATCTAAATTAAACTAATATTTAAGCTGACGTGTTTCATAATGTCGGGTGTGTCCCGACAATAGGTCATTGACCGAACTTCAGATTCCGATGCTCTAGTCTACGTAATAGTATAATTATACGTATAGGTTATATTAGTGTTTTCATCGCATAATTATACGTATAGGTTATATTATTATTTTTATATATGATGATAAGAGTAGTTTACCATTTAGCGGGCCATGCCGCTCAACGACCTCACCCCTCCGCTCAAGTAAGTAGTTCGACATAACCTGTATAATGGGGGGGGGTTCCAGGGGGCAAGGCCCCCCGGGTAAGAGGTTAGGTAAGTGTTTTTAGTTAGGATAGTAAAGAATAGTTTCGTATGCCTATTGTCGCCATTCATGTTGTGTATTCATCCGCCAGTTCTCTAGTTAGAGCCCATCGCCATATATTGGTAGGTTTTGAACATTAGTATGGCCCGCTAAGCTGTAGGTGTTCCGATGATAATATCCCTAAATTCGAATACCAACAAAATATGCCAGTTTTTAGATCAGATAGTGTGTATTATCTTAATTTTCACTTTTCGGATGGCAATAGTTCCCATTTTGGGGATGGGTACAGACGGATAGAGGCTACGAAATTAAGGTTGGATGCTATTCCTGTCGCCCTGTCGTGAAATTGAACGCAGCTCCGTCATCTCCCAAGTCGAGCATTCTTCCGCTGAGCTACGGCGGTATCTATATAGTGAATCAAGTTAATAATTAAATGCATAAATTGTGTTCATGGGAAAATAGTTTACTCTTAACAATGATTTACTTTTTTTTTTTTTTTTTTTTTTTTTAATGTCATCTTATTTTAAGTGTACAATACACTTAAAATGTATGTTATTTGTATTAAAATATTGATTTACAGGTTTTCAAACCACTAGCTAAACATTCAAAGTGGATTGAAAGACAAAGAACAAGTTCTATGACCCGAAGCAACGGTTAAAACCCGTTAGTTTAAATTGTAGTAATAAGTAGACTAACCACCTCTCTTTATAGAGGCCATCTTGGTGCTTAAAAAAAAAAAAAAAAAACTTTTGGGGAGGGAATATATGCTTGCAGGTCTTCCTAAAAATAGTTTTGCCCCCAATATATTGGGTAGCTAAAAATTTCGGGGCATCAGTATAATCGTTCATGTTTTTGTGCATTATTTACTTCCATATGTGAACATACAGGTATTTGTCGTGTGTGAAAACATGCACTGCCGTTGCTGAGAGTTGGTAGTGGATTCATTGCTTATAAAACCCTATTTTTGCTATAAAAGCTGTTAAATATTTATTTATTTATTTATTTATTTATTTATTATTATTATTATTACTATTATTATTATTATTATTATTATTATTATTATTATTATTATTATTATTATTATTATTATTATCATTATTGTTGTTGTTGTTGCTGTTGTTGTTTTTGTTGTTATTATTATCTGCATTGTCAAAGTAGTCTTTCCATTATAAGACCAAGAGATTGAGGACAGAGTAAGTAAGGCAAGTTACGAGGATGAGGAAGATCTTAAAAAAAAGATAAGGTAGAATAAAGATAGAATAAATACTTGAATGAGAGAGAGAGAGAGAGAGAGAGAGAGAGAGAGAGAGAGAGAGAGAGAGAGAGAGAGAGAGAGAGAGAGAGTTCTAACATTATTCCAGAGTTGAGAGAGAGAGAGAGAGAGAGAGAGAGAGAGAGAGGAGGAGAGAGAGAGAGAGAGAGAGAGAGAGAATTCTAACACTATTCCAGAGTTAAGAGAGAGAGAGAGAGAGAGAGTTGAATGAGGAAGATGAGGAAGAACAAGAAAACTTTTATCAGGTCAAAACCTGTTATGCACGCATGATAAATGATAAGGTAAGCAGTAATTAGCTCATGCTCTACTTATGTAGGTCAAACAGGAACAGTTAAGTAAATAAATCTTGTGCGCCTTTAAAGGTTAGTGTGGTAATTTTGGCCATACGGGCCATACGGGAAGTAGCACGAGACTGTGAAAACATGAATTTGTCATTTTCTTTCCTATTTTTTCTCCATTGCTTCTGGTGCATTTGAGAGAGAAAATATAAAAGATTTTAGAATTAAGTCATAGCTTTGACAAATTATTTGTGGATACATTTAATTTTTTTTTTTACTAAAGTACGACCGTTCCGTAGAGTGAATGCCCTTTCTAGACTCAGATCGTGACGGACCTCGAATCCACGACCTGACGAATAAAAGTTGCGAGCGATATCATTCGGCCTCCATGGCCTTATACATGTGTGACGTTTGCTGTAACTTAGTACACTGATCCTTCTGTAATGACAGGGGTAATCACATGAAGGCTGCTATCACCCTATCCTTATCTCAATTTGGGATTGACAGATAGACTCTGTTCAAACTATTTGGGATGTCGAACCTGAGGTCTTTTGGAAGTGAGTCAGAGGCTATATGCTTTTCTACCCAATGGTGGGAGAGTCTTTCCTTCATATATTGATTTATACACTGTCTTCACCGACTCAGTCTTATGTTCAATTACAAAATAATACAGTAGTGATGATGGAGGGTGTTCTTTCGAAAGCTTTGTATTTATCAGTCTGCTCTCACGTTAGCCTCCTGGCTAGTACAGTGGTAACGCGCTGGCCTCGCATTCGCGAGGTCGACGGATCGCGACTCGTCCAGGCAAGAGAGTTTTAGTGGTTTACTGGGGAGGTCACTGCTGTGGCTTGGTGCCACTCTGGGGAGTTGGGGCCTGTGCCGGCTGGCGACTGCCCTATGGGTCCTCCACGACCCGTTCCACCCATACGTAGGTGGAGAATTTAAAAACAATAAGCTCTCACGTTTTATTATCTTGAATATGTATGGAATGACATCCTTGCTAAAAATATGTGTCATGCAAAAAATCATGTAACTAATATTTAAACGTCCGGTTAATTGCAACTTCTGATGAAAAATAAATAAACAGGAGTGGTTGTTTAACTTACCTTAGGACACACCTGATTGATATGGATATCATATTAAAAAACTTAACTTGTTACTTAAATTAATTCTTTTGTTCCATTTCAGAAGCTTGCTGTTATGGGTGTGTTTTACATATGCTCAGTTGGAAGAGGACAGCGGGCAAGGTAGGCTGTGTATTCCCTTCCAGAAACTAATTTCTCTCTCTCTCTCTCTCTCTCTCTCTCTCTCTCTCTCTCTCTCTCTCTCTCTCTCTCTCTCTCTCCTCTCTCTCTCTCTCTCTCTCTCTCTCTCTCTCCTCTCTCTCTCTCTCTCTCTCTCTCTCTCTCTCTCTCTCTCTCTCTCTCTCTCTCTCTCCTCTCTCTCTCTCTCTCTCTCTCTCTCTCTCTATATATATATATATATATATATATATATATATATATATATATGTATATATATATATATATATATATATATATATATATATATATATATATATATATATATATATATATATATATATATATATAACTAATATCAGAGGCTACTCCTCTGCTTACGTTACCTAGGGATATACTGAAAGAGAGTACCACAAGCACTCCAAGTCCACGGCGGGGTGATAGGAAGGACATCCAGCCTTAATTCCCCAATTATAATCCATCTGTGTGCACCCCCAAGTGGGGACTAGGCTAACAGTTACACAAAACTTAAAAAAAAAAATCATGTGCTTATTAAGCGTAAGGAATTCTAGTCTAAGGCAATAATGTTTTTTCTAGCACTGTCTAGTTATCAATATTCAAGAGCCTTCATCCCCTGTGTAATCGCTTGATCGAATCAAAACACATACCCATTCATCTCTGTTTCACTCGATGCTAACACATCAATGTTTCTTCTCACAAGCAGTCTCGTTTCACAGGTACATTGTGGAGATTTGTAGCTCGCGGATTTGTCGGTGTAGTGATTGCCTCTTCCCTTCCTTCCCAGACTCTGGAACTTGCAGCTTTCTTCTGTTTTTCCTAACTCTTATGACCTATCTTCCTTCAAAAAGAGGCTCTATCATCATCGCAGGACCTAATCTTGCCATATCTCTAGGTCTTTATCATTTCTATTATTCTCTCATGCTGTCCTTTTCATATTGTGTATCTTCTTATTTCTGCCTAATCCTTGAGCTTCTGATTTTTGTTAGTTTCAGTGTTTTCTTAGTGCCCGACCCTGATGAGGGAAGTTTTCTTGCCTGTCCCGGTTTCACACTCATAAAAAATTCTATCAGTCTCCTCTTTTTTACTCACACTCATTCCAGAATTGCACATGTTTGGATGTCCTGTTACTAGGGCACTGGTTGGATTTCCCTACCAGAAGATCCTCATATGATCTTATCAACAGAAGAAATAACGAAGAGGGGATACCTAAACCCTTATCCCTTCCCCATTAAGTCGACTTTTACGAAACACGTGGGAACAGGGAGGCGATATTCTTGTTCCCTGCCCCAAATGGAAGATGCTAATTTAGAGTAAGAAATAGATAGAGAATGAACTCTGGGAGGTAGAGGACGCTCAACTCCTCAGTTATCTTGTAATCTCCTTAAGTTCTTTAGTTAATCAAGATTTGGACTTTCCAAGTGATACCTTTCTTGAGGATGTTTTTACATTGGGTCTCGTAGACACAGTGGCAAAAAGATGCTCCTTTATTACATATGATGCATTATTAGGAGTTTTAAAGAGAAGTACTAAACATGTATTTGTTTTTTGGTGAATGTGTGTGCTTTTATACGGCTACCTCTTTACAAGAGGAAATGTGGCCATTGTATATGCATGTGCTATGCAAATCATCGGTAATGTATCCCAGCATGACGAAAGTAGTATACTGTAGATAGGGACTGGGTTCAAAGTAGACGATAATAGTAGTAGTAGTAGCAGTAATAGTAGTAGTAGAAGTGGAAGTGATAGTAGTAATAATGGTAGTAATTACTATTAATAATTGTTAAGAGACGTAATTTTATTTTTTCCATCAGCAACTACTTTGGGGCCAATTATAAGAAACAATGGACAAGCTATGTGTGGCGTTAAAGGACCAAGCTTCTATCGCAGCAAGACCGAGGCAAGTTTTGACAGATATCATAGTAGCTTCAACATGCAGACTGCTTAAACAGTTTAAATGAATTACATAATTAATTTCTATATGTGAGTGTACTGCCAAAATTTATTTAATTTCACTAAATTTTCCATTGTTCAATCCCAGTTAAGTTTTTTATACGTTGACGTGATGCTAAGATTCCTTCTCATATTTTAGATACCTGGGATTACAAGTGAACAAGAGGATGCCAGTGGAGAAGAAACTATACCAAGTGATGAAGGAGACGACGAGGCCACTCAAGTTCCAATACTTAATTTCAGCAACATTGGCGAGTCTTTGCACCCTGACACTCTAACAGCAAACCTAAAAAATGAGGAAGGAGAGAACCAATCATTGCCATCAGATGACTTAATAAACAGTGCTGAATCTTATGATAGTGACTCAGATAACTTAAAAATAGAGGTAGGAGAGAATCCATCTATTTCTGACACTAATTCAGATAACCTCAAAATAGAGAAAACAGAGACCCTCTCAGGTCCGTCAAGTAACATTAGAAATAGTGAAGGATGTAATGAAAAATACAAAGAAAACCTCAAAAACGAGGAAGTTGTGAAGCCTCCAGTTTCATCTGGTGACTCCGGAAACAGCTCGAGTGATCCTTTCTTGTCTACTTCCGACTGGGGAGTGCCACATCTCAGCGATACTCTCTTTGCCGAATGTAAGTTGCAAATTACTATAAATGCTGTGATGTGACACACCTTTTGCTCAGACGAAGTTTAATATGTATATATACTTTGCTGTATGTCGGTAATCTTGAGAGTTCTGTGTTGAGCATTTGCATCCAACTAGAAAAATTTTCCTGAAAACAGAGTATTGCTGAATATACAAGCCTATCTACCACTGACCCACAACTGTGCCACAGTATTTTTATAATTATTATTATTATTATTATTATTATTATTATTATTATTATTATTATTATTATTATTATTATTATTATTATTATTATTATGTGAGGCGCAATCTCTACTACCCTCATATGTACGGTGTGTTGCTAGCTGTAGCAAAACAGTTTATACTCTTACCGCAAGACGACCAAGAGAAATGATAATATCATGCTATGGTTTTAGCCCTCGTGATTTTATGAATTACTCTCTGGAAACTTGGTACAAGGCTATCGTAGTACTTGTTGTATCTTAAAATATTCATGCACGGCCTAATGAGTAGATTCCAAGATTCTGAGTCAGTGTGTATAAAATATCATTGGTAAAGCAAAAATCTCCTTCATTTTAAGCACGAGATTTTGTATAAACATTCCTGTCGTCTACTCTGTATATAAGGAAAGACATTACATATTTTACCAGGTTTAGTCCCTCTAACTTTAACATTCTGTATACCACCTTTTCCAGATGCAGGAGAACACAGCCATTTTATGTCTAAGATCACATTTGGTGTGGTGGCAGGAGTGCGAGAGTTTCCCTGGCAAGTGGCCTTAGCTATTAACGGAAAATTTCAGTGTGGAGGTTCTTTAATTAGTGATAACCACGTTCTCACAGCCTCTCATTGTGTTATTTCGTGAGTATATTGTCACTCATACCGATACTTATATATGCAGTGGCCGCAACCCCATGTAATGGGATGGTCAAGTCAAAGCACACATTCACCACTAGCCAATCATACCTCGATAACTCTTCATAGTGATGAATTGCAAAATGCTTTACTCTAAACTAGTAAATTATATTTGAACGGCCTTCTAAATTTCCAAAAACACATTGCAATTAATTCCAAATCATTTGCCAATAAGTAAAAAATTATTTGCAAAAAAAAAGAAGATAATTTATTGACCTTAGTCATATTTAGATATGTTTGTGTGTAATTACCCAGTTGTAATTACCCAATTGTGTTTACGGGAAAGAGCCCAAAGCTCGTATCTTCCCGTCTCCTGATCGGTTCCATTTTAGACTTAGTGATACTTATCAGACATGTCCTTAAAACTATGGATTGAGATAGCATTAACTACCTCCTCGCTTAGCGAATTCCAATTATCAACTATTCATACACTGAAAAAGTATTCCCTTACATCCTGCAAAGAAGTTTTCTTACGAAGCTTCAAACTATGACCTCTAGTTCTAGAGCCAGCCATATCAAAATATTGATTCCTATCCACTCTATCATAACCATGAAGGAATTTAAAGACTGTCACCATTTCCCCCCTCACTCTTCTAGCTTCGAGTGATTGTAAGTCTAATTCCCTCACCTCTCATCATAACTGAGATTGCGTATTTCTGGCACCAGTTTCGTGGCATGTCTTTGAATTTTTTCAAGCTTAGCTATGTGCTTTTTCAAGTGTGTGTGTGTGTGTGTGTGTGTGTGTGTGTGTGTGTGTGTGTGGGGGGGGGGGGAGCTCCTTTTCCCAGTAAGCTTCCTCAAGATTTCATTTCAACCTCATGCTAAGAGTTTGGATCAGACATTTCTTGCTATCCTGAGACTGCCTTTTTATTTCATTAAAAATTATTTTTAAATATCTCAGGCTAGGATAGAAAGGTTTGGAGAGGTAAAGAAAAGAAAAAAGCAAGTTAAGAAACTAAGCATCCATATTATGACCATTATATCTGTTTGTGTGTCAGTCTGTGTTCATCTGGGAGATCACCAGAAAAAATCCAGATCTTCCTGAATAAAATGTCTAAAGTTTTAAAGAAAAATTGTACTCGACCATGAATTGCCGGTTTTATATATATATCCAATTGACGTGTTGAACGGTCTCTGTCTGTCAGTGTTCATTTTCCCTTTCTCCCTTACTAGACATTTTCTTTATTCATCTCATGGAGATGGGGGACAAATATGTCTCTTCCATGTTCACTTATGTGTCATAATTGATCTATAAATGGGTTGGAGCGAGGGGACGAATAACCTTTCCTCCGTATTTTCCTTCTGCGAAGAGTTGATGCATAGGAAAACTTCAGCCAAAAGCCACTAATTGGCTCTCTGAATGTGTGGTTGTTTAAGGGAGTAGATTACAGTGAAGGGGAATAGATATCATGTTTTTGGGGAGAAAGATTGATGTTGTACCATAGAGTGAAGCAAAGCTAAATGGATGTGTGAACTGACTCAATCACCCCCCGTAAATTTGGGCTGATATATACCTTTCATAGGCGGGCTGAAAAAGTGACGTATCACATTCTTATTTTTATACTTTAGGCATGAAAATGACTTTCCATTCATGCTATTTTTGAACAGTCCCACTCATTTCAAACTTCTTGAAACAAATGAATTTGAGAGAAATAAAAAACATGCTTGTATTTCTTTGCTCTTAGGTTAACTATGGATGCGGTATAATAATACGCTTTCACACTCTCATTTCTTCAACTAACCACTTAAAATATTGATTATGTTAATCATATGTAGTTGTTCTTACCAAATCAATAAATACCTGGATGATAGGAAAGAAAAAATACTTAGAAACATCTTATAAAAATTGCCTTTCCCACAGTTAAAAAAAATGTGTATCTTTTGCTTTAGACCAACACCTAAAAGTTAAAGTTCTCTAATAAAAAGCAGTGGCAAGAGACAGTGATAACATTAGGGCCCGACTATATACCTAACATTTAGCAGGGTTCCAAGCTCCCTCACCAATCACGTGGATCCTGTGATATCCAGGCAGTTGCTGAATAATCAGGTAGACCTATAGGAAATCACCAACCTCCAATTAGTTGCCCAATTCAATTGGTAAAGACACTGAGACAGTGAAAGCTAATCCAACCCTTGGATTGAAGCCAGGGCCAGTGTGTTATCAGCCTCAGTTGCTACCACTACGCCACAGTCTTGCTAAGTACTTTTATATTTCTGTTTATGCAGGTACCGTAACGTTCCTTCGGCCATAGAATTATCTCTTGGCGACTGGGATCTGAGAAGCTCTGGTGATGGTCAGAACTTGAAAGTGAAAGTTGTAAGAGTGACCACTCACCCCAACTATAACAAACACACCCTCCAAAATGACGTAGCCGTTCTGAAGCTTGACCGAAAGGTAACCTTCAACGAGAGAATTAGACCAATTTGTCTTCCAGCTTCCAGTGAGTTGTTCATTGAGTTTTTTTACTATGATATCCCATACTTATTTTTTTTTTATTTTCCCTGCATATTATACCAAGAAATTCAACCGCAGGGGAGCAAGTTTAGTCAACTTGGTGATGGTTCCCAAACATGGATGAATGGGAAGGGCTGGTGTCAGGAATGACATCCAGCTGTACAACTTTGAGCCAAAATCAAAAGCAGCCTCTAGATGGCTAGTGAAAAAAACATCGACCCCATGTACATATGAGGAAAACTTCTGATGATATAGAAGAACTGATACTGATTAATCAACTCGGCAATCGTGAGCAGTATGATTAATCAGTACCAGTTTATCATTTGTTATCTAATTTATTTTTGACCTTCTATTACTCGTATACTCAATGGAAGAAGCCTTTGAATAGTTATTTGTGTATTTCTGTTGTTATTTTTGTTTACATATTTGTCTTTGAATACGATTATTGAAGTGATTTGAGTTTTTATTTCAGTATATATATATATATATATATATATATATATATATATATATATATATATATATATATATATATATATATATATATATTATTTCATGTATCAAAGAACTTTATGATAATTCACATGTACAACAGATATATACTGAACATATCCAACACCATAGCTACTATAAAAAATTTTAAAATTTGATTTATAGTCTGCCAAAATAGCTTAAGATTAAAAACAGTAAAATGTTTGCATGTATTTTTGTTACTCCTAGATTTCAACCTAGATGGCCACGAGGCGATAGTCACAGGTTGGGGTAGGAACGAAAATAAGAAGCTGCAACCTCAGCTACATCACCTTAGGGCTAGGGTTCTTAATAATACTATTTGCGATCAGCGATGGACTACGCAAGGAGCACCCAAAGGCTTCATAGTCAACACTATGATGTGCATGGATACTACAAATGGAGATTCTTGCAATGTAAGTGTGGTTCAAAGTGTATTAGATATATACAGTAATGATGCTACACATCGGGATATTCTCGCTTAGTAAGATTAGTTCACTCTCAGAAGTGGATAGGCTTTTCAGTATGATATTCTTGCCATGTGAGTATAATTCAGACTGTTTCAAAAGTGCATAGATGCCAAAAATAGGGATTCTAACATTAACTGTATCAGAGATTAATATGCTACAAATACTGAAGCATATTTTAGATGTGCCTTCATGCTACAATGGAGATTCTTGCAGTTTAAATGGGTCAGAGTGTTCATTGGAGCATGGACACTGCATATGGAGATTTTTACAATGTTAGTATGGTTCAGACTTTATTTGATGCATGTGGTCTTTATAGCTGAAGATTATTGCAATGTAAGTATATTGCAGATCGTATCAAATTTACCTGAACGATGCAAATGGAGATTCTTGCAGGGAAAATATGGGTCAGACTGTTTCAGAGGGACATGAACTTAACATATGTAGCTTCTTGTAATGCAAGTATGAATATGATTGCATGTGAACTGCTCTAACATATTAGTGAAAGTCATATTAACAACTGTATTTACGATTAGAAAATAACTTTTAGTTTAGTGAAAATGAATAATCTATGAAACGCTTTATTACATTATCTTGAATAGTCTCTGGCCAAATAAATTAGAAGAGGATATATTTCAAGTTGCTACACATTATTTTAACTCAAAATGAGAACTTATCACCTTTTAGTTACTAATATAGTAAGACTTTCTTTCATAGTAACCCATATTATTAGTATTTAGCAGCTTATAATTTAAGTATTTTTCGGAACCAAATGACTACTTAGTAACTGCTAGCTACTAGCATATTACTATATTCTTCAATAGTAACCCAAATACCTAAAATAAGTAATATTATGTTTTTTCAATTTAGGCTGACAGTGGAGGCCCTTCTATCTATGAATATCCTGATGGATCTGGTCAGTACATACAAGTTGGCATTGTGGCATTTGGATCAGGATCTTGCACTGATGCCCATCTTCCTGGTGTTTACATGAGGGTCACTCACTTCACTAAATGGATTCGCCAACAGCTGTTTTAATTAAATAATGTCCAGTGATGTGAGGAGGGTACCCAGGAAGAATCTCTTGATAAATTTTTAATTTTTAATATGGATTACGTTTAGGGCGGAGAAAGGTTGTTCACTGAATACTCAGTACAAGCTTTTTTTTTTTTTTTTTTTTTTTTTACAGAGTGTATCTAGTGAAAGGAAAAGGCTATCCAATGTTGAATTTATACAAGATGTTCATTATACATATAAGAAATATTTAGGAATACGTGAATGTTCAATACAAAGTTTTCTTAATATTTACAAAACAAATGTCAGGTTTCCAGTGATAGTCCAGCTCAAGCTTTTTATTTTCTTTATTTAACTTATTATGTACAATATATATTTATATATTAAATCAATTTACTGTTAGATTATAATATTGCAAGACTCAGCTATGAAATTAGTTATTTTTTAACTGTATGAGTTTATTTCATAATGCCATTATCTACATAGTCTCTCGACTGTCTTGATAATAGTCAGTACTTTCATTCATTACTTCTTAAAAAAACGAGCCATTTTTTGCATTTAAAGCAGTCCATTTTTTGTGTGCAAATGCTTACATACACCTGATAGAGTTTCTAATTTGATAAAATAACATTCGCGCTATATGTGTTATGTTTGGCTATTTATTTTCACTTTGGCCTTCTTTACTGAACTCTTTACTCACAGTCAAACTCCTCCTCTGAATTATTAGTTTTGTGAGAATTTTTACTGCAAAACTTAGGCAATCTCTTACCCATAGCCAGTCGCTTCGCCATCTTCCTCCAATCTTAATTTTCTGTAAAAAATTTTATGGTCGTGACTTTTTTCTTTTTCCATGTCACTGCCAGTCACCATGGTTTTCTCCATCGCCTCATGGGTCAAGTACTCTTATTCTGTATTTCAGAGTTCTAGCTTCATCATTTATAAATTGAACTGGGGAATGACAATCTACTTTATAAAACCTATACTAGTTTATTTGATACCGTTGCAGTTTATATTACACTACGTGAAGAGGTACAAAGTATACTAGAGGTGTACTAGTACTGTGTATCAAAAGAAAAAGAAAATAGGATCTTGTAAAGAAGAGTAACGTCAGGGTAGTTTAGGTTATCAGTATATACAAAGCAAGTTACCCTACCTAACCTGAACTAACCTAACGATTTACGAGGTTATGTAACTTTATTAGAGGTTCTGAGGATATTCTTCTTTACAATATCCCAAAAATATCAAGCTAGTGTTATTTGTTCGTCTAGGGTACAAAGAACTTTTATGTAAATATGTCTTAAATAGCATTCACTTATTTTCAGCTATTGCCTTACCTAGAATAATAGCTCTACCCTAGCACAAACGTATTTCACAATGTGAAGTGAGTAACTAGATCTTCAGAAATTCATTTCTTACTGCAACCTCTATAAGTGTTTATTGTTGAAATTATAATTTTTGAAAATTTAACTTTGTTATTGACAAATACCAATTAGCTGTTTTTAAAACATTATTTCACGTTACTATAGTGAGAGTTTCCTTCGCCTTGTTAAGTTTATTTCTCTTGTTGGAGGTGGCTGAATGCAGGAATTTCCATGGTATTTTCCAGAGCAGGTGTGAATAATTTCGCACAGCTTACAAGTGCCATTTAATCTCTGATACTCTTACTTTTCAATATCATATTGTGATACATTTTAAATAATGCTGTTTTTCTTGATTTCAACCGTAAAAATATTGAGCTTTATATTTTCCTCCTTGCTATTTCATATCGTTCTTTTTTTTTTTTAACACAAGAAGTGTTCCTTGCTTTCATCCATGGAAGACTCCTCAGTCTGACTCGGACGAATCATAGTAATGAAGATCGTAAGACAAATTCATGCTGTTGGCGATGGAGGAATACCAATTTCATTTCCAGGCATCATAACTTGGGTGCTCCACTGGTCTCACATCAACTCGATTTCCAAAGGCACTTCCGACTGGAGTGTCTCTTTGTTTGGCTATCAAGCCGTTGACAACGAGTGAAGGAATTTTCATCGACTTGGGATAAGTTTTCGTATCTGTGACTTGTGCCACTGCTTTTGAAAGCGTAGAGGCTCTTCTAGAAGCCATTGTTTCCAAAGCTTCTAAAACGTCCTGGTGCCCTGAAAGTAAATAATCAATAAACTGTTTTGACAAATTGGAAAATTGCTTAGAAATTAAAATTATATATTTTAACCTATAGTGTGCCATATTTAATAGGAGTCATGAAGAAGGTACAAGTAGAATAGACCAGATTAATGAAAAGTGTTTAAACTCACTAGGATTATCTCCTTGAGGAGCTATGTCACTGTAATCCTGGCCATGATGGATGTACCCAAGAACAGACACGGCCCGACTAACTCCCACGCCTCTTCTGCGGATACCATGCTCTGAAAAATCAGCCCCTACCAGCTCCTCCCACTCACTCATGCGGATGCTGACAATGAATTTATCAATTCCCTGGAATGAAGACGATTGTAAGTTTTTTTTTTCTATATCTAGGTATTGCAGGGACATATTCATTTAATTAAAACGTGACAATTGCAGTAACTCACCTTCAGGATGAGATAGGTAGATATCATTGCCCAGGCTGTTATGCACACGCAAGTTAATGTCTGGACGCCGAGTAAGTAAAAACCACCACCTAAAAAAATAAAATGAAGAAAAATTGACGTCATTCTAGTATTCCTTGATCTTTGTGATAAGATATTTTACAAACTGGACTTTTTGCATGAGATGATAATCTGTCTTAGTTGAAACAAAAGGCATTTTAACACTTCCAAGCATATTATTCTTGGAAAAGATGTAAATATGCCTTCATATTTTCCCCCTGAATGAGGACAAGAATATCTCCTCCTTGTTCCCCTGCGTGTTATAAAGGTCGACAAAATGGGACAGAGACTGCAGAGACTAAATCCTCTCCTCTGTATTTCCTTCAAACAAAGAGTAAATTTTTTGTCTTTGATTCAGCCACCTCCCTTATGAGTGGGATTATAGCTTTTTTCTCTATACATCATTCTCTTGTAGTTATACACGCACACAAGGTGAAAAAATAATATGAACAACTTGCCTCTGAAGAGTCCTTTGTTCCCACGAGTGATCTGCAGCAGTGTATCGGCTTTTACTAGAAGGCCTATTGATATCATCGCCCAGATTCCACATACACCTTTTGATTCGAAGGGAGAAGAAGTATTAGACAGATTTGTCACTGTCTATAGCATTCTAAATTATCATTCCAGAATGATTAAACTTGATGTCTCATTTAAAAACTATCATGAAAAGTATAATATCATGGCAAATACATCGAGCCTGCATCTTACACGCCTTTAAACAATGTGGTTTTGAATACATGCAGTGGTAAGATATTGAAAATATAAGAACTTGTAATTTTTATACATATTCAAATTATATTTGGTAAAGTTTACATACAGTACAGTATATACTCGTCATTTAAAGTATACGGAAGTTGGGAACAAATTATATGTAAGTTTCATAGGCACTTTTTATGTAAGTCTCGAACATACATGGTGGCTTGGGGATGCAATTACAAGTATGTAGTTTATATGTAGAACCGAGGTAAAAATAGTCTCAATGACTGAAAATTGATTCTGTGAGATGTAAGTGTATTTATGTTTGTTAAGTTAGTTTCCAAATTAGCTTTTCTTTGATAGAAAACATGGGGACAGAGTTTATGTGATAATAAAATTAATGCAGGTCTTCTTGTACTGAAAATATGAATTGGAACGTTACACAAAATAATGACACTAGATCACAGATTATAGTATTATCTTCTCTGTTATTACATTGTTTCAGTTGTAGATTTTTACTCCATGTAATCCAAATTCATCTTCATCTAAAACGGAATTTTTAAGTGGGGGCAAGAGTACCTGTACATCTATGTTAAAAGTCAGCTAAATAGGGTGTAGCAAGGGGACTGGGAATCCCCTCATAGAAGTTCTTTACTGTGCCATATTATTCATGTGATGAGGTGAAAGGAACTCATCTAGTATATAATATGTTTATTGAGCTCTAGAGCACATAATTTCCATAAGAAGTACAGAGGAATGCTGTTTGGTAAACCTTTTCACAAAAACTTACCATGTACTGCAACAGCCCCCACTGGATCATCAATATGAAAACTGTCAACTAGTGGCATGGATAGAACCGCAAGTATTCCTCCAACAGTCCCAACCAATAGAGACTCCCATGTTGTGAAAAGAGCACAGCCAGCTTATGAAAAAAAAACATAAATATCAGAGTTAAATCTTCAAACTAAGCTGGAATAATGAACATCACCGCTGCAAATGTATCCATCTTTCCTCGTGTAAAGGAAAAGCTGTTGTATGCTGGTTAGGCATATGACAGTCATCTCCTCAAAATCAAGTTAGCATTGTTGAAGGAAATTGGATAGCTGAGCCAGAGAATTAACAATACTGAATTCTTGTTCATTGATAAATCAATGATCCATAATCTAAAGTCTCTTAAGAGTATTTGTCAATTCCAGTTGCTGCATGTTTAATATTCTTTGATAAAAAAAAATTATGCAGATCTTACCTGTGATACTGACGAGAGCTCCTAGAACACTGTTGACTACATCCCCAACAGATAGACGACGATTTTTATACCACGAATAGGCCATTCCTGCAAGACCTCCTCCTATGCTCGCCAGCAGGGTTGTAACAGCAGTGCGAGCTGCATATTTCCACATATCTCCACTTATTCCGAATGTACTGTAACATAGGATTAACAGAGTAAACAAAAACAAATATCTAAGTTATGAAAGCTTACCTAGATGATCTGTTGGTACGTGGAATGAATTATTATAAGTACTGTATTATTATTATTAGAGCAACAAGGGATCTTGTAGAGATGAATAAATTCCAGGATCTCTCGTAAAATAACCCATAAATTGTTAGGTTAGATTTAATTACGAAGGATAAGAGACTTGTCTTAACAAATATGAAGAACCCTGGGTTTAATCTTTACAAGAACCAATTTCTGTATACCAGATACCTAATTGCTAGGCAATTGAGAAGTATTTATAATGCCATTGTATAAACATATTGCTCAATACTAAGTGCAAACATATGATGAAATACAAAATTTAACAAAGATTTCAATCCATTGAATGCTTTAAGGTGAAGCATGAAAAACATGTTTCTACATTTTTCTATACAAGGTAAACTCTTCAGACCAATATACACCTTTATCTTGTACTCACCTACCACAGTTGAAACCTAACCAACCCCACCAGAGCATAAAAGTGCCCAAAATGGCATTCGTTGGAGAACCCATTGGTAACGAACCTGTTCCTTGATCATATCGTCCTATTCGAGGGCCCACTAACTTAGATGCAACCAAGGCTAAAAGACAAGATTTAAGACTGATTATCTATACAGATCAAGTGAAAAAATTGGAAACTTCAAATGAAATTTTTATAAAACAGATGTTTTGTTAACACTGTCGTTATTTTGAAATGACCAACCTGATGCTCCACCACAGAGGTGAACGCCACTGGATCCAGCTATGTCGACAGCACCTAATTTGAAGAGAAAACCATGGTTACCCCACAGCCATCCAGCTGGTATGCAATATACTAGAGTGTTGACTGCAGAAAATAGTACATAAGCCATAAAATTAAATCTGAAAATACAGGGTAGCATTAGTATTTTGGATGGTTCTATTTTACTTGACAATATATTAAATGAAGGAACAATATAAATCACTAGTACTTTATAATTATGTCTACAGTGCAAGAGAGGAATTCTTGTCGTTCTTGATGGAATAAGGTAAAGAAGTCTAATTAATGACTTGAGTAATTCTGATGCATCCAGGAAGTTTTGTTCCTATAAGAAATAAATATGGGCTTTCTAACTGCTTTATTTATAAAATTGAAATCCAATTATTGACAATATGTAACAGGTAGATAATTTACTAATGTCATAAAGTACATTTACTGACAAGCAGTTTTATTTATACTGAGGTTTTTCTTGTTAATTCCCACCTTTCAGCTATGGCACCAGACACTATTGTGGTGGCTGTAGTGGCAAAAGAAAGCTGGAAGAAAAACTTTGTGTAGAGTGGTCCCATCGTCTCTTCTCCAGGATTAAGGGCAAAATCTCCCCATCCACAGAATGGATTAGCCCACTCAGATTCACCAAAGGAAAGTGCATAACCAAAAAGCCAATAGGTAAGACCTCCAAGGACGACATCAACAACATTCTTCACCATTATATTGGTTTCGTTCTTCATCGAAACTGCTCCTGATTCAAGGAGACCAAACCCTGTAAGGAAATTCGGAAAATTTTCAGAGGAAATACAGAACTGTACTTCTGTACACTGATATGCTCGTTATTTTGGTTGATATCACCTTGGCTAAATGACTTTTTACAGATCTGCAAGAGAAAGTAATGCAAAGATAAAAACAAAATTTTATTTGTACTTTGTGACTATTGTAGAATTGGGCTACAAACCAAGTTAGGTGTTTATATATCTTTAGGCTTTTATGATCTTTGTAATGACAGGAACTAGCATGCAGAAGATCACAAAGTAAACATTATTCCATAAATGGGTAACAGTCAAATGTTAGTTAATATAAAGTCTCCATGGACATTGCACAGTGAACCCCTGTACTATAAAACAAGGGGACTTCTACGGTATTTCTGAAAATAGTAACTGCTAAGAACAAACAAGATGCTCTCTCTATTTCTTATTAATGCAAAAGGGAATATATAACTTTCCCTTAAAGACACCATTTTAAGTTAAATTTTATTATATGAAACTTAATTTTTCTACCTCACTGTATTTCATATTGAAGATATAGGAGTTAAAGTGTTAAATATTTTTTCATCTTATCAGATTGCAGGAAGATAATAGAGGTAGCTGGTTCAAGGCAAATGCTTAATTATTGTCTTATAATTCATAGTTATACTAAATTTCGTTGACCAGCTTGTAAGAAAATATATTTTTGTCTTCTCACCAGATTGCATAGTGAAGATAATGAAGGTGGCTGTGAGAATCCATGCCGCATCATTGCTGAAGTCAAACTGTTCTTCTAATGTGTCAGTGACATTAAGCGTGTTATTTCCTAGGACAAGCGTCAAGTTTTCGCTCTCATAATCCAGGGGCATTATGCTCTCAGGTGAGTCTGCTGCAGCTGTGCCTTTGCCAGTTACAGACTCCACAAAGTCCTCAACAGCATTGCTGTCAAAAGATATACAGTATAATATTAAAGTTATCTCTGGAAAAAATTAAGAAACTTATATACAGCATAGAAAATTTAAACAAATACAAACATTTTCATTGATATTCCATGAAAAGTATTTATTTTGAGCATAAATAAGAGCTACATGCCATTATATTCATATTTCACGTACTCCAAGAATTGGAAAATGAGAATTTTATTTTAATCTTTATCAAAAAATTTATTGATGCTTTTCTTCTACGACACTTTGATGGCATATTAATATTAAATTGTATACATTCAGTGTTTCCATAGCCAAAGAAATTTTTCTAGGTCCAAATTTTGTTCATTTGGGCCATGTATGTTCCTGGAGGAGACTTTTTAAGTATAGTATTTCATCACCTCGCACTTTAGACAAGTAGCTTACAGTTATTATTATGTTCTGTATGGTTAGGTCGGTTAGTAAAAAGAGGTTTTAGGACAAAGCTGTATTGGAAACGATTTGATAATTGACAATATAGTGTTCATATTGTGTTTTCAATCTCCCTCTGGAATTGCTATTTTTTTTTATTTTACCCCACCCAAAGTCCCAACTAACCACACCTACGTTTGTTGATGGAGGAGGGAAGTTAGGATACTGTGTAAGCTAATAAATTAATATTAAACCATTGAAAACATACCCGACATTATTGGAAACTATCATGTCAATTATAAAGCCGTTTGGGTGCCAAAGTATACATACACCATGAACATTATTATACTCTATTTTTTTTTTTTAAAGGAGAGCTAATTCTTTAATTTTCTTTCATAGACGTTTTCTACCTTAAGCTATGAAAAAAAATATTAAAATGCAAACATTTTTAAGCTATTTTACAAAGTTTGTCATAGTAGAGATATTTTCGACAGTCTTTTGCATTCATTTGTTGTTCTTGTAAGTACGTGGACTGAAGTACAGTCTTTGTACATAAGCAGCTTTGCAATCCGTGCTTAGATTCTGTCGCTACGTACATTAAAATTTTTGGACTCGCTCTCCGTGGATTTCCGTTACCTAAGGTTTAATATATCTACAATTGAAACTGTGACAACTAACCTTTCATCACCCTTCATTGTGCTTGTTGTTAGCTGATTCACAATTCGTAATTTTTAACACAGTAACCTGTACTTGCAGAACCTAAAAAAAAAAATAATAAATAAAATGAAGACAGAAGTTATAGATTACTATCATGTTTCCTAGTTAAAAGTAACAAAATTGAAGGGAGACAATGAATTATTATCATGCTTGCTTTGTAGAACTGATAATCTCCACTCAAATATAGTGTGCATGTGTAAGAATTTGAGTTAAAATCGAAAAAGTACAAATTTAAAGAACATACTGAAGCTGACAACAACAACAGCAATAATTAATAATAATAATAATAATAATAATAATAATAATAATAATAATAATAATAATAATAATATCTGAAATAAATGTAGTGCAACTGCGCATCATTAAATGTCTTCAAATAATCTCCCTTCCTTATCGGGAATCGAATCTGGGTACTATAGTCTAGAGCGCCACAGCTTAACCCACTGGACCACAGAGGTTGTAAAATGGGAGAATTAGATCATCATTATCGTAATAATAATAATAATAATAATAATAATAATAATAATATCACTGATGATAGTCATCTCACATACCATCCTGATAGTAATAACATGAATAGTAGTAATATAGTTGCTAGTAGGTGTTATCTAGTAGTAATATTCATGCCAACACTCGATATCTATTAGTAACTATGTGTCAGTAGCTGATATCCAATAGTAGTATTACCGTAATCAGCAAATATTGCAAAGTAACATTTGCTAAAGTAATCATTATCAAGATGAAACATTCACAACTGCAGTCGTTATAGTAGTAACATTAGCGTCAGGGGTCATTATCAAGTAGTAATATGCATGACAACAATTGTTGCTAAACTAATAAAGCGGTAGCGTCCGCGACTTTGAGGCGTCAGGTCGAGTTCGCGCTCCGTCATGGTCTGAGGTTAGCAAGGGCATGCACTCTGGGTAACGATTACATCTGCCCAAACAAGTCCTTCGCAAAAAGGCAACCGTCCTAGCCCTTAGTAAAAAAGGGAGTCTGTGACGTAAAACCGAAACAAACAAACTAATTGTTGTTAACTAATAAGTAGTAATATTACCGTCTATTAGTCGCTAGCCTATTGTAACATCTGTAACAGTAGTCATTATGTGTTAGCAACGTTATCGTCAGTAGTCATTATTAACTGTTATAACATTAGCGACGGAAGTCGTTTACCAGTTGCATTGTTTCCGTTAGTTATCGATTTCAATTAGTAATATTCGTGACAATAGTCATTATCTCGTAGTAGCATTTGCTTCTGTACGTTTTAACCACGAATATTTTTGTCAGTAGTCGTTCTTAACTAGTGATAACATTGGCAACAGAAGTCGGTTTACCAGTTGCATTGTTTCCGTTAGGAATGTTTTAACCACTAATAAGATTTATTGTCAGTAGTCGTTATCAGGAAATAAGATACGCAACGACTTGTCGTTATCCAGTAGTAAATTTACCGTCTTTCGTCGATATCCGATAGTAACATTTGTGACTGTAACCATATATGAACATTGGTGTAAGTAAAAATTATCATGTAATGACATTTGCGTAATATTTTCTGTGCCTTGGATATGAACTAATGTTGATGTGAATGATAGAAGTTGTTCAGACTTATAACTACTTTCGGTAAGCGTATTATTATTATTATTATTATTATTATTATTATTATTATTATTATTATTATTATTATTATTATTATAAAAAATATTATTTTCTCTATTTATCAAGTGGAAGTGCAATGAATCTCAGCCATATTTTTCACCGTAATATTAAATATACAATCTTACTAGCAAATTTAATTTGTTTATATTTCCATATAATAATAATAATAATAATAATAATAATAATAATAATAATAATAATAATAATAATAATAATAATAATAATAATAATAATAATAATAATACATACAGTACATACACAAACATACTTACGTACATATATACATGCACAAGTATACTTACGTACATACATATATGGTTAAAAACAGAGACAAAATTACGTATTTGGGAAAAAAATAATTCTGTATCAAAACTTTTATGGTATTAAATATAAAATGTCATTTAACTCGTTATTTATCAAACATATATATAGTATATGCACATTAAAACCATGATAAAAATGCGATGTAAGAAGAAAGTATATGATAATTTAAAATAAAATCTGTATTATCAGGATTTACTCAAAAGGAAAGGATTTGGGGGTGGTTGTCGAGAGTAATTTGTTCGCCTTCAACCCTTCCAGTGGCACAGTCCTTGAGACACTGTTGAGTTCAGACATTTTACCAGTGGAGTCTGCGCAGTCTCCCCGAAGAACTAAGTGCATTTGGAACATTTTAGAAGATTGACTAGAATTATTAAATGTGTTGGGGGTCATCTTAAGGTCGACGTCAGCTGTAGAGGAAGTGTTATTGCCAGACTTATGTAGGTTAAGTTACATCTGAAGTAAGGTAGGATATTCGCTCTCATGAGGTACAAACCGTGGATGTAAAAACAATGTTTGGTGCTGTTGTAGTATTTGGTCTACCTGACTACCCTAACCTAACCTACCAAAACTAACCTGATCTAGTCTAATCTAACCTAACCAGGTTATGTTAGGTTTCACCAAGCTTCAGATAGTGAGCCTCACCGCCTACTACAGTAACATCCAATGCATTTTATCTAATGCGTTGATTTGGAATATGTTTAAATGGGACACAAGAGACGGTACAGGTTTACTTTCACACCCCTGAAGGGTGGAAATGAAAATCAAAACGTAGCCAAAAATTATTCTATCTGAGAGTGAACTAACTAAACAAATCTAACATAGGTGTTCACTCCTTTCATAGCCTCTCTTACAGTTTATCCCCAATTAATTTCATAGTTTTAATATAATTTCCTTGTTATTGTCGATGCCTTAAACTAATAGTTTTGATAAGGGAAATTAGTTATTCTTTAGGCCGAGAGATACCGTAAATTGTATTTGAAATCTGAGATGTGCTTCAGGTTAGCATAGTTTTGCCATTGTGCTTATCTCTTTTTATCAAGAATTTGTATCTTGAGGCACAACCAGCAAAGAATGAAATTTGTTATAAATGATGATATGTACTCCCTAAGTTTAAAAACACTATATGACAAGGCATTTTTCGTTATGCTGGAGTTTTATTTTTTCAACATCTGCCCAAACCAAGTCCTTCGTAAGAAGGCCACCGTCCAAGCCCTTAGTAGAAAAGGGAGTTCGTGACGTAAAACCGAATCCATATAATGAAGGAGTATCCAGTGCAGATTCTTTTGAAGTGAATCAGCATTGGAAAAATCTTATTCTGTTGGAAATGTTTTTCTTTTAAGGTGTGTAAATAGTATGCTAATAATTAATTTTAATAAGGTCTACAATAGTGCAACATAATATTTACAAATAGAAACTAGTCCCATTATCTCGGAGGTCTGCTCAAGCATTGCTCGGTTTCTTTGCGACTAGACCATGTGTATTGACCCATAGCTGTACTCGACGCAGAGCAGGAATAATAATAATAATAATAATAAACTTTATGTCCATTTCATTACAATGGGTATTCGTCAGCCAGGGCAAGCCCCGACCCCCCACTGTGATGTCCAACCACAGCAGTTCCTGCCAGTAAACAGCTTAAACTCTCGGTCTTGGACGGGGCCCGATCTTTCGACCTCGTGAATGCGAAGCCAGCGCGTTACCACTGTACTAGCCAGCAGGAATATAGACATACGTATTTTGAATATATATATATATATATATATATATATATATATATATATATATATATATATATATATATATATATATATATATATATATATATATATAATAATAATAATAATAATAATAATAATAATAATAATAATAATTTTTAATGCATTTTTTTATCATTCATATGCAACGTGATCATTTTAACAACAATTTTTTCTCTCAACTAATAATTTACGGCTTCTTTCCACATTTTACTGCTACAGAATAGTTCTTATATGTTTAGAACTAGTTATCAATGATAAAATTTTCTGTTATTATGAATATATCCTGATCCCATTGTATTAATAATCAAATCGTCAACTTTATTAATAATTAAGAATACCCACATGCAAAACTGGGAAAACCCACCAAAATTAATAATTATAATAAAAATCGCAAGCAGTATGGCGTGAGTGAACGTAGAAAACGATATGCAGCATTTTTAGCGACTTGTTTAGAAAAGAAGCCATTGGATTATCAGTGACGATGGATCATGGCACGCAGGTCGTTCTAAGAGAGAGAGAGAGAGAGAGAGACAATCTGCCGTATTAAAATCCGTGATAAAAGGAAGCCTTTAAATAATATAAGACTTATTGAATACGGTTGATGGATTAGTTCAAGCAAAAAAAAAAAAAAAAAAAAAAACCTTGACAGGTTTGTCAGTTCTCCTATATGTATTTGCAAACATCTCCACGTACGTCTCTGTTAATGTTATTGTATAGCAGATTGTTCAGGTCGTTTCAATGCAAATTATCACATTTTCTCTGCTGTGTTCGAGCCTGCTTAAAAGTAATGTAGCCAGAAATTTCCAGTATTTACTTATGACGATGTCCTTCAAAAAACAACTGTGAAATTGGCTATTTTTTAAAGATTACCAAATTCTTGGATATTCATCACATGTCTTTTATTATCCCTTCACATCTGACAAGTCATTACACTTTCTATCTGTTTCTCCTTACTTTATGTATTCTTCGTGCCCAGGCCCGATGAGGGCTGTTTTATTTTATTTTTTTTGGCCCGTCCTGGTGTCACAATCATAAAAAACAAACAAAAAACAAACAAACAAGGGATTTCCTTGGGCACGCATAGTTGCCCTCGAGGATAGTTACCCCTTGTACAGTTGTTCTAGGACAGTCGACCTCTTAATGATTGTAAAGTGAAATATATAATTAAGAAACAATGAATGAATAATTAAGTGTGAATAAGTTATTATATCACACTTGGTTACATTAGATTAGGTTAGGTTAGGCTAAGGGCAATTTTCTTAGGGTCAGGTGTCCAATGGATGATCTTCCCAAGGGTAACTGTCCTATGGGGGATTTATCTTCAGGGTCAATTGTCCTACCTCTGTGTGGGGGGAGCCGTTGTTAGCATATTTCAGTATTTTCTCCTCCCTCACCATTTCCTTTTCCCTATCATGCCGTTCCTCCTCCTCCCCCCCCCCTCCTCCTAGACATTCTGAATATTAATTTGTATTTCTTATGTTTTTTCCTTCTGTAGTCACAGTGGCTCAAACGGTATTGTCCGCGACTTTGAGGCATCATGTCGAGGGTTCGGGCCTCGTCACGGTGTGAGGTTAG
>JAXCGZ010015415.1:0-5000 GCA_037179515.1 Halocaridina rubra | reverse complement strand
GTAACTGAATTATATCCTATTATATAAATAAACTAATGGAGACGTAGACACAGAAGACACTTCTCTTACCTTTCGGGAAACGTTTACTAGTTGCTGAAGTTTTTGTTCTTTACATTTTTTCGACTTTCCTAGAAGCTGAGGATGTGATTAAAATAAATGTTTAGTAAACGTCTATTTTCTACAGATACGTTAATTACTGTCACTTAATTATTATCATTAGATTTTCTTCGTCTGTTTCTTTTTTTTCAAGAACTTTATCCTTTCATTAGCTTGTAGTCTTCATCGGACACAACCTCAACAAGAGTCTCATGACTGGCACCTCTGCTTACTACAACTGAAGGTCGCCAGATTTTGTACACATTTATTAGCATGAGTGCCACTTGACGATTGATTTCCTAATTTTTTTTAAAGGTGCGAAAATCAAAGTATGCGGATGATTGTTTTGTCTCTTACGGCTTTTGAATTGAGGTCATTGAGTGTTATTCTAGAGAAAACTGGGTAACCAGGTCATTAAAGTTGTTTTTTCTTTGCAAGGCACTTCCAGAGTCTTTGATGATACTCAAAAGTGTCGACCTGCCCTGCGTTGGTGCAAGGCTTCGACTACAACCCCCCATCAAACTGCGCTTAACAAAAAGGCCTCGTTCCTCTCGGGAGTAAATACTCGATTATTTAAATAGGTCAGCCATATAGCTTGTTCCTATACATTCCCTTATCAGAGACACCAAATGTACATAATAATATATGTAGCCTTAGATAATACCAAATCGATAATACTGGGAATTATTAAATCTATCCAACTCTTAACCTGATATTGGTTTAGTCTTCATGGATATACAGCCGGGTCACAACAGTATTCCTTCTCTTTCTTTTTTAATTATTTTTTTCATTATTATGATAATGGCTTAGAGTATCATAATATTTATTTTAAATTTAACATTCAGTATGTGTTTATTTACTGTTCAAAATTTTTATTCATACACGATAAGATTTTGTTTATTTTATTTAATAAGAGTCGAGAATCAGAACTCCCCCCCCTGGTGGTGGTACTGTTTCATCATAGGGCCACATATCTAATGGCGCACTCACTGAGGATATGGGGAATTGGACTCCAAACCTTCATAATGAGAGCTAGGACCCAAAGCCACAGTAGCTAGTGCTAACTTGAATAGTTTTTTTTTTTTTATTCTTTTCCTTATTTAACGGGTAATTTTTACGGTCTTCCGCACCCCACTTTTGGGTTAAATTAGGTCATTCTTTAGTTAATGGAACAGAACCTGGCCGTGAATTAAGACAATAGGCCATATTTAGGGCAAAGGAGAGAGAGACTTTGTTTCATCAGATGAAGCCTTTTGAGATATTGATCTGAAGAATCTTGAGTAAATCTAGCCACCAAATAAGCCTGAGATAGTTTTAAGTAAACTATGTGATAGCATTAAGGAGTTCATAAGCGTCATATATATATATATATATATATATATATATATATATATATATATATATATATATATATATATATATATCGTAGCCTTATCTGAATGTTTCGGTTTTACGTCACGAACTCCCTTTTCAACCAAGGGCTAGGACGGTTGCCTTCTTGCGAAGGACTTGTTTTGGCAGATGTAATCGTTACCCTTAGTGCATGCCCTTACTAACCTCAGTCCGCGACGGGGCGCGAACCCTCGACCTGCCGCCTCAGAGTCGCGGACGCTACCATTTTGCCACGGAGTATCCTTATCTGGGTGTCTTTTCTACTTAAAACAAAGAACTTACAGTCTTAAGGATTTATGAGGAAGAAGAGATTGCAGTGAGTTTAACCTTGTAACCATGGGGGGGGGGGGACTATCATTAGAGGGGAGGGGATCGACGAACAGTTTGAGGGAGGGTAAGGAAGTAATTATTTTTAATCCAAGCTTTTAATCATGGAATTATAAGGAAAAAAAGGGAGTTCGGAATTTAGTATAAGCCATTGGTATCATATAAGCCCAGTGAGAGGGTATTGTGATGGCATATGCTCGAGTAATAGAGATAAGGTGAGAATGAAAAAAAAATAGAATTAAGATGAATAACAAACAGATAGTTAAAAGGTGTGTGCAACTAGAAATTATTATTATTATTATTATTATTATTATTATTATTATTATTATTATTATTATTATTATTATTATTATTATTATTATGATTATGATTATTATTATTATTATTATTATTATTATTATTATTATTATTATTATTATTATTATTATTATTATAGTCTGGTGGCTAAGGAACGGTAAGAGAAGTTCACAAGGTAATCAAATCCATTATAAATAATCTTCATGTTAGCCGTATATAGAGCCCATGTCATGATACTCTTGCAAAACACGTTGCATTTTATTCTGTTTTCTTTCATTGTGACGTTGATGCCCTTAAGTACCATCTTATATTTGGTTAAGTTAAGTTTGTGGCCGTCGTGACCGGGTTGGTAGCGCGCGTGACTTTGATTCGTCAGGTCGTTGGCTCGAGACCCGCCATGGTCTGAAATTAAAAAGGACATTCACTCAAGGAAACGGCCATACTTGCTAAAACCAAAGTCTTTCGAAAGAAAATAGTGTCGTAGCCCTTAATAGAAAAGGGAGTCCGTGACGTAAAACCCAATCATTAGGTTCAGTTAGATTAAGTTTTGCTAAATTAGTTTAGTTAGGTAAGGGGGTCTGGTTATGAAAAATAAATTGTAAAGTTTACTCTCATAATTACTATGACATTTATATTCAATGTAAAATGATTGATATTGCTTATTTCATTTTTATATGAGGTATATTTTTCAAAAATCTCTCATTTCCGATGGCAAAATTTCAAAAGTGATCATTTCATGTCGAAATTAATCAGAATAATCACTTTTCATTTTCCTAAGTCAGTTATGGGCTTCAAGTTTACAAACACCTTAATTCGTAGTTTGTAATATTATTGTTTTTAAGGCATATAAATGGAGTGAAGATGTAGTCTCCGTGGCAAAATGGTAGCGTCTGCGATTCTGAGGCGGCAGGTCGAGGGTTCGCGTCCCGTCACGGACTGAGGTTAGTAAGGGCATACACTCAGGGTAACGATTACATCTGCCAAAACAAGTCCTTCGTAAGAAGGCAACCGTCCTAGCCCTTAGTAGAAAAGGGAGTTCGTGACGTAAAACTGAATCCATAAATGGAGTAAAGATATCCACGATGGCTAAGCTATCCTTCAAGTTTTTCTAAGATACTTTATTTTCTTCTCTTTTGTCATTGTTTTGTATAATTGTGCAATAATATAAATATAAAATCAGATAAAATTATCAACTTTGACAGATATTTCGCAAATTTTTTATGGTGTTCTTCCATCAGTTTGAAGTTTGAAGTCCCAGATATATCCGTCAGTCTTGTGCACACATACATGCATGCATACTTAAAGAGCTCCTATTCTACATACATGCTTCTGTACGTACATACTTTCGTAAGTATGCATATTCTTGCATAATTCCGTAGATACATACGTACATAATGCTCACACATTCATACATTGGTGCATACGTACATATATACAAATACGTATGCACTCATACATACATGCATACATACATGCATACACACATCCATGTATGCATGCATAGCTACTATACACCCAAATGAAGGCAGACAAACGCACTTACAGTCAGCTATGTGTCAGTTTCGTATCGAACTGCTTCTCATCTTTTCACACGTAGTATATATCCAGTATTATTTATGACAAGTTTTTTTTAAAATCATATAGAAAAAGTCGGATTTATCATTGCTTTAAATTCGATGTTACTATGAAAGCTTGATGTTATTACAAATACGTAAAAAATAAGAAATAAAAAAGACCTCTTCACCCTCTTTTAAGTGAGACTTCTCATGGCTATTTTCGCTTTGTATTCAAATCATATGATTATTCTCTTTTTTTATAAATATTTATGACTTCTTTGTTACGTCTCTGGTTTAAGCTAGAAACTACTTTCGATCACCGTTTACTTTATTTTGAATTTGGGGTTTTATGGACCTGATTTTTATGCACTTTTTATTTTTTTTTTATTACTGTTGTGATATAGTGTGTGTGTGTGTGTGTGTGTGTGTGTGTGTGTGTGTGTGTGTGTGTGTGTGTGTGTGTGTGTGTGTGTGTGTGTGTGTGTGTGTGTGTGTGTGATTACCTAATTGTGTTTACGGGAAAGAGCCCAAAGCTCGTATCTTCCCGTCTCCTGATCGGTTCCATTTTTAGACTTAGTGATACTTATCATACCTGTCCTTAAAACTATGGATTGAGATAGCATTAACTACCTCCTCGCTTAGCGAATTCCAATTATCAACTACTCTTACACTGAAAAAGTATTTCCTTACATCCTGCAAACAAGTTTTCTTCCGAAGCTTCAAACTATGACCTCTAGTTCTAGAGCCAGCCATATCGAAATATCGATCCCTATCCACTTTATCATAACCATGAAGGAATTTAAAGACTGTCACCATATCCCCCCTTACTCTTCTAGCTTCGAGTGATGGCAAGTCTAATTCCCTCAGCCTCTCATCATAACCGAGATTGCGTATTTCTGGCACCAGTTTCGTGGCATGTCTTTGAACTTTTTCAAGCTTAGCTATGTGCTTTTTCAAGTGCGGATTCCAAAAGGGGGCTGCATATTCGAGTTTTGGCCTCACATAGGTTACATAAATATTTCTGAACATTTCCTTGTCCATGTGCCTGAAGGCTACCCTTACGTTTGATAAGAATGCATATGCTGCCCTTACTACGCCATTTATATGTATTTCTGGAGACAAATCTGCCAGTATGTTTACTCCTAGATCTCTCTCATTTTCTGTCTCTTGAAGTTGTACTCCAGCCACCGAGTAGTCAAGCTTGGGCCTTTTTGCACTTGTACCCATTCTCATTACCTTACATTTTGAGGTATTGAATTTCATTAGCCACTTTTCTGACCACTCATGCAGATTATTTAGATCCTCCTGAAGTTCTCTACCACTGTTCTCGTT
>JAXCGZ010015414.1:57500-85322 GCA_037179515.1 Halocaridina rubra | reverse complement strand
ATATATATATATATATACATATATATATATATATATATATATATATATATATATATATATATATATATATATATATATATATATATATATATATATTCATAATATAAACCTTGATATTTACAATACTGTTCAGAGTTGGAAATTCAGTGACGACTTCAATAAATGTGTGTGAAAACCTATTGTACAGGTTTTGAGCTTAATATTTAATTACATATTTTCAAGCTTTCGCTTTCCACTGCAAGCATTTTCTTGATATTCTCCAACACTCCATTGTTTGTATTATCCCTTAAAAAAAAAAGTTTCCTTTGCTTATACTTATCTCTACCCTACTTCTTGTAATCAATTTCAATACTTTGCGATCTATTCCTGTATTTTGTACAATCGAATGAACATGGTCCTGCATTTCAGACAATCTTTTAGATGCTTTGCCCTAATCAACAGTTCTTTGCAAGTGTTCTCTCTATCAGAGGTTACCTTAATTATTCTTGCCTTTTTTCCCCAACATCCTACCTGAATCGGCGAATTCTTCCTATATTATCTGAATAAAATTGTACTCCTTTCAAATTCTCAAACCATTGCATTATTATGTTCGTTGTTCTCATGTCTTGTTGACTCTTGAGTTTCACATATGCCTGAGATTATCACTGACTTCTCTTGTCAAGTGCTAATTTGCTCAGAGAAATTGCTCTCTCAATTACAACATTCTTTTTTTCTTTCTCCTATATATTCCAGAGTCACCTCTTGCACAGCCTCCTTTCCAGCCATATTTTTTCTATATTTTTTTCTCTTTTTTACCATATCTGAGAGCTTTATTTTGATACTCTTACTGTAATACTTTACATAATATGAAATACACAGAAGATCTTCTCTTACTCACCTGTGGTGTTCCAATAGTGAGTTTGCCCATTTGGGAAATATATGCTAAACTCCTCCGGATTGACATCCTCAGTGGGAATGACTCTGAAGCCCTCTCCGCTAGACATTTCAGCGAGTTACAGTTATTTTGCTGTGGTAACTAATCCTTGCATTCCCTGGTTATGGTGAAGATTGACTTCTATTTCGTAAGAGTTATTTCTTTTTCCTTAAGATTTTTCAAGATTCTTCACTTCAGGCTTGAAATATGTTGCCTAATTTTTTCTCAGTTTATCACTGATACTTCCTCTTGTTCCAGATGTTAATATTTTTCGTTCCAATTCCTAAAATGCTGTTAACAGAGAAGGAATAATTAGTATATGTATGGACTTATTTTGAACAAAAAGAATAATTATGGCACAATATATTAACTTTTTTTTTCAACTTTCAGAGTTAGCAAAGTCTGTCTAGCGTTTCTTACATCTTTGAGCATTATCAAATGATTAATTAAATTATATTGGTGAATATATAACAGAATTATTATATATAATCGCCATCTAATATCATTTAATTATTACTTAATAATGCACAAAGATGTACAATATGTTACACAGACTTATTCTGCCAACTCAGAAAATGCAAAACTGAGGGCAGAGGTAAGGTTGTTTGAAGTCTCTCTGCGAACAATTTTGAAAACCTTACAATAAGAAGTGCTATTCATTTTCCAAGACATGTCATGTTATTTTCCATATCGTCAAATGATATCACTACAATTAATTATATTCTACTTTCTTCACAGACCACTACAAAGATGTTTCAAACTGTCTTCCTTAGAACTACATATGCCAAAGGCAGTTGTAAAGAAAACCTTCCATTTTGTATGTTTGTTTGCATGTATAAAAGGCATTCTTATCCTTACAAATTGCTATCCTTAGTGGGACTTTCCTCATCCTCGTTTATGACCACAGGTCAAATTAAAATATCTTTGATAATCATTAAAGACAGTTTAAATTAAAATTTCTTTAGAAATTATCAAGACACATTTTCTATGCAACTTTATATATGAATCACTTTTGTAATTTGTTTTTTCGCCAATAATGTAAAAAAAAAAAAAAGTCTAACCACAACACACCTCTCATCGTAATATGAAATGATTGTTAGTACATAAGTACACCGAAATGCTAATACTGAATAAAATTCAAGTGCATTTCCAAAACTCCACCTACTGGTATCTTTGCATCACAAAGGCCTGAGTATACATTAGCCAAGCCGGGTGTCACAATTTGTGATAAGAGACGAAGATGATGGATCCCTCTCTCCTCGGGAGGTGAGTGAGTAAGATGGACGAACGAGTCTTGCACTTCCAACACGAAGCCCTTGACTTACCACTATGAACCCAAACAGTCTTTGAAGGGAATAAGAAAGCTTCCCAAAACGTATTTTGCACCTTCTCTTCCCTCCTCATTCCCCTTGAGGAAAAGTTGCCAAAAGTCATTTGATGGAGCAAACTAAGATTCCCCTTGAAAAAAAAAATGGTGCAATGTTGCTATAATTTTTCCCGAATCCTTTTGCTTATATCACAAGATGTGATCGGTAAGCGGTAACTGTTCCTAGCTCTCACCAAAGAGCTTTTGAGTTAAATATTTCAATGATGCTTTGTAAAGCTTCTCTATAGTATGCTTCGATCCTTCGTATATAGATATCGAACCTTTTATAAGAGTTTCAGTTTTATCCAGTATTATTGACTGTTCTCATTTCATTTATGTGTATTTATTTAGTTTTAGAATTTATACTCTTCTACAAAATGGCGTAACGAAATAAAAGCAGTTGCAGTATAGTTGTGTTATATATATATATATATATATATATATATATATTATATATATATATATTATATATATATTATATATATATTATATAATATAGTTTATTGACAAAATATTACAAAAGTATTACAAAAATATATTAAATTTTTTCTTTTTTGCACAAAATAGCATAAGTAATAGAAACAATATTTTGTCCATCAAAAAAATCTTAGCCTAAAGAACAATGCATATATATAGTTTATTGACAAAATATTGCAAAAGTATTACAAAAATATATTAAATTTTTTCTTTTTGCACAAAATAGCATAAGTAATAGAAACAATATTTTGTCCATCAAAAAAAATCTTAGCCTAAAGAACAATACAAATATTCTCACAAACTTACCAACAAAAGTAAATAATCATATTTATCTTAATGCCTAATTCTGATATACAGTTAGAAGAATAGAATACATCCAAATATTACAAATTAACCTATACATACAAAAAATCAATGCTTTCCTCATTGCAAGGTTGAATCTCTTCCTTATCTGTACAACTTTAGTACTTCATAAATATACTGACATATCCACCCCACATCATCTCTATAACATTAACTAAGAGAATGGGACATGTATTATAATGACTACACATCATACACAATTATAGAGCTTCATAGAGCTTTACAACCATCTACTTATCTTTAACAGGTAAGAAGCATAACAGTGGCGACGAGAATGGGACAGGTATTATAATGACTACACATCATACACAATTATATTGCTTCATAGAGCTTTACAACCATCTACTTATATTGAACAGGTAAGAAACATAACAGTGGCGACGAGTGGCAACGACACCAGGCAGAGGAGGCACCAACCAAATTTTGGCAGGAGTGTGTAACCAACCCACAGAGCATTTTCCATACAAGATGAACCTGCCACTATTGCACAGAGGTGGAATAAGTGGATAGATTCGTTTAGCATCTACCTGAAGGCCATAGGAGTCGCCAAGGATGAGCAGAAGCATGCCCTACTACTCCATGTAGCAGGTCTAGAGGCACAGGAGGTGCATATAACCCTAACACCTGCAGGTAACACCCTTCATCAAACAACTGATTGCCTAAATGCTTATTTTGCTCCTAAAATTAATTTTAGATATGAGAGATTTAGGTTTAGCCAGTGCACCCATGATGCAAGTGAATCAGTTGATTCTTTTGTTACCAAGTTGAAAGAGTTAGCTCCTTCTTGTGTGTTCCATAACAATGAGGATGTCATACTAGATTAGGTTATAGCCATATATTTCAAATGAACTTAAAACAAATTGCTTCAGGAGAAAACCCCAACATTAGATACAAATTTAGATACAGCTAGGAATCTGGAAGCAGCAAATTCTCAATCTCAAGTCATTGAGGGTTAACAAAATAATTCTCAGGTCAATAAAATACATCACCATTCACACTTTCTAATCTCTAGGAGGTTCTGGGAAAGAGATGCTTTACAACTATAGCTGCCTCTCTATCTTCCTCAAAATATTCTGCCCATCTTTTCCTTGCATTGTTCCCTCTTAACATATGTCCACTCACATCTTTCACTGTCTCTTCCATCCTCGATCCACCCTTCCTTACTCTCTTCACTTCTTTCCAAACTTCTTTTTATTCTCCTCATATGACCTACTAAAATCCTGTCCCCACCTAACATTTGCCAACCTCTTCTCTTCCTCTACCTTCCGCTTGGTTTCCACATTTTTCTCTCTATATCTTTCATACTTCTCCCTACTGTTACACTGCAGCCATTCCTCAAAAGCCCTCTTTTTCTCTTCCACCTTCATTTTCACCCCTTCATTCCACCACTAGCTGCCCCTCCTCATGCCACCTCCAACAAACCTTTTTCCACTCACATCACTTGCATGTCCCACAAAACATTCCTTTATCAACCCCCATTCTTCCTCTAATCCCCAGCTTCTCTTTCTTTCACCCTGTCACATGCCATTTTCAACCTGTCCTGATATTCCTGTCTCTTCTCTAGCTTTTTCAACTCTTGCACCTTTACCACTTCCTTTCTACATCCCCCCACTCTATTTCCCCACTCTTTTGCTACTACCACTTTTGCTTCAAACAAAAAATGATCAGACATCCCAGCAGCCACACTCCTAAATGCATGCACATCTTTCACTCTACCAATCATTCTCTTTGCTACCAACACATAATCCATCAATGCTCTTTCTTTCACTCTTCCACTTGCCACTCAAAGAATAGCCCCAACGTATTCCCTGCATGTCGTAAGGGGCAAATAAAAGTGAACAGGGCGAGGGAACTGGGAATTCCCCCCTCGTATTAACCTCCCACGAGACATCAAAAAGAAGGGTAGTAGAGGGGAGAGTAACTTCTCCCCAAACTCTAGTTTTGGGGTGTCTAAAAGTACGTGGTTGTAGTACGAAAGAGAGCAAAAGATGTGAGATTGGATATATGTTTGGTAGGAGGAGGATGGATGTATTGGCATTGTGTGAGACGAAGATGAAAGGAAAAGGAGAAGTGGCATTTGGTGAGGTGACTGGTAGGGTGTCTGGGGTTGAAAGGGGGAGAGCAAGAGAAAGTGTGGTATTATTGCTGAGTGATTGGATGGTAAATAAGGTAGTGGAATGGAAAAAAGTGTAATCTAGGCTGATGTGGGTGAGGGTTAGGATGGGTAGGGAATGTTGGGCATTTGTTAGTGCGCATGGGCCAGGATGTGAGAGAAGTGAGGAAGAGCAGGATGAATTCTGGAATGAGTTAATTAGGTGTGTGGATGGTCTGAGTAGAAGAAACTATGTAGTTTTGTTGGGTGACTTGAATGCCATAGTGGGTGATGGCGAGGTAGATGGAATTGTAGGAAAGTATGGGGTACCAGGTGAAAATGAGTGGCGAGAGACTGTTAGATATGTGTGTGGAGCAAGAGTTGGTGATAGGTTATAGTTCAAGAAGATAATATATATATATATATATATATATATATATATATATATATATATATATATATATATATATATATATATATATAGATGTGTGTGTGTGTGTGTATATATATATATATATATATATATATATATATATATATATATATATATATATATATATATATATATATATATATATATATATATATATATATATATATATATATATATATATATATATATATATATATATATATATATTATTATTATTATTATTATTATTATTAATATTATTATTGTTTTTATTATTATTATTATTATTATTATTATTATTATTATTATTATTATTATTATTATTATTATTATTATTATTATTATTATTATTATTATTATTATCATTATTATTATTATTATTATTATTATTATTATTATTATTATTATTATTATTATTATTATTATTATTATTATTATTATTATTATTTTTATTATCATTATTATTATGATTATTATTATTATGCACTTATAATATGCTTTTTTTTTCAATTACATTTCAGGTTTCAGGAGGTGTAAATTTGGCATACCCTTTTTCAGTTACTTTTCAGGTTCCAGGAGTTGTGAATTTTGCATATGCTTTTTCAGTTACTTTTCAGGTTTAAGCAAGAGTGAATTTTGCTAAGATTGCAAATTAAAGTGTCTTCCTTCAGTGACCTCATCTACACAACGTAAGTACTGTATATTCATTCTTAAGTGTAATTTCCATAATAGTTTTGTTACGTCTAGTCATGTATGATAATGTTTATTGAAGTTCCAGTAAATTTGGCTTGAATATATACAGTATTTATTGATATTTTTGGGGGGATGTCATTCTTTCATGAACATTCCTTGATATTTTTGTAAATGCTTTTAAATATGCTTCAAAATTAAGACAATTAGCTTAATTTTGAATAGACGCCTTATATATTGATAGATTTTTATAAATTTGTTAATATATTATAAATAGACTGTTTTATTTATTTATTTATCTATGGACCTCCTAGGTGAGCTGCTACTTCCATCCCAGCAGCATTTTCCCTATGTTTTATTGGGTCGCTGTTTGCAATACCTTGTTGGAGCTTGTGTTGGTATAGCTTAATTTTACGGCCGCATGCTCTTCCTGGCACCGACGCTTACCGTGATCTGGGCTTTGAACCGGCACTAGGTTGAGATTGATTTGTTCCCCCAGTGGATTCTTGAATGGGCCACCCACCAGAGGTTGGGTCTTACCTTGTAAAGATGCAGTTGAGAATATAAATATTAAGTCTCAAAAAATAATATACAATTACGTATGGTGCAGTGAATATAAACTTTTATATATATATGATTACCTAATTGTGATTACCTAATTGTGCTTACGGGAAAGAGCCCAAAGCTCGTATCTTCCCGTCTCCTGATCGGTTCCATTTTAGACTTAGTGATACTTATCGTACCTGTCCTTAAAACTATGGATTGAGATAGCATTAACTACCTCCTCGCTTAGCGAATTCCAATTATCAACTACTCTTACACTGAAAAAGTATTTCCTTACATCCTGCAAAGAAGTTTTCTTACGAAGCTTCAAACTATGACCTCTAGTTCTAGAGCCAGCCATATCGAAATATCGATCCCTATCCACTCTATCATAACCATGAAGGAATTTAAAGACTGTCACCATATCCCCCCTTAATCTTCTAGCTTCGAGTGATGGCAAGTCTAATTCCCTCAGCCTCTCATCATAACCGAGATTGCGTATTTCTGGCACCAGTTTCGTGGCATGTCTTTGAACTTTTTCAAGCTTAGCTATGTGCTTTTTCAAGTGCGGATTCCAAAAGGGGGCTGCATATTCGAGTTTTGGCCTCACATAGGTTACATAAATATTTCTGAACATTTCCTTGTCCATGTGCCTGAAGGCTACCCTTACATTTGATAAGAATGCATATGCTGCCCTTACTACGCCATTTATATGTATTTCTGGAGACAAATCTGCCAGTATGTTTACTCCTAGATCTCTCTCATTTTCTGTCTCTTGAAGTTGTACTCCAGCCACCGAGTAGTCAAGCTTGGGCCTTCTTGCACTTGTACCCATTATCATTACCTTACATTTTGAGGTATTGAATTTCATTAGCCACTTTTCTGACCACTCATGCAGATTATTTAGATCCTCCTGAAGTTCTCTACCATTGTTCTCGTTTTTTACTTTCTTCACAATCTTTGCATCATCTGCAAACATATTCATGAATGAATTTACAGACTCTGGTAGGTCATTTACATATACAAGGAACAAAAGTGGCCCTAAAACTGAACCCTGTGGAACTCCACTACTAACTCTTCTCCATTCAGACACTGAGTGTCTTACTCTAACCCTCTGTTCCCTTCCTTCTAAGTAAGTTTTTATCCATTCCAAGACATTTCCACCTATTCTAGCCATTGATTGCAGCTTCCTAATAAGTCTCCCATGTGGAACAGTGTTAAATGCTTTCTGGAAGTCTAGGAATATGCAATCTGCCCAGCCCTCTCTTTCCTGTAAGATTTGGCTTACCTCATCATAAAATTCTAATAAGTTTGTTACTGTTGATCTTCCTTCTCTGAAGCCATGTTGCCTCACTGACAAAAAGTTGAAGGATTCCAAGTGAAGAGAGATATGTTTCCTTAGTAGTTTCTCCATAAGTTTGCAAACTATGCTGGTCAAGGAAACTGGTCTATTGTTCAGAGCCGTATCCCTCCTTCCCTTTTTGAAGATAGGTATCACATTTGCTTGTTTCCAGCATCTTGGAATCTCCCCCGACTCCAGTGACTCCTTAAATATGATACTTAGTGCCACTGATATTGTGTTTGCGCATTTTTTAAGCACATGAGGGGATATGTCATCAGGACCTGTAGCTTTATGAACATCTAAATCCATCAGCGCTTTGCATACCTCTGTGGCTGTAAGGTTGATGTTCTCTAATACCGGCCCTTGAGCTTCTATCACTGCAATCTGAGGGGGTGGGTTATTTTCTACTGTAAATACTGACTGAAACTCCTTGTTCAATTCTTTGCAGATCTCTTCGTCCGTCTCAGTGATGCTTCCATCCGCTCTCTTTAGCCTTAAAACCTGTTCTTTTACCTTCAGTTTTCCTCTGATAAAGCTGTGGAAAAGCTTGGGATTTTCTTTAGCCTTCCTGGTGATGTCCCTCTCATAATCTCTCTCTGCCTCTCTCCTTTTACTTAGGTAGTCATTTCTTGCTCTTTTGTAGGTTTGCCAGGCATTTATGTTTTTTCTCCTCCTATACCTTTTCCAGCATTTGTCTCTCCACTCCTTAGCTCTTTTACACCCATTATCGAACCATTTCTCTCTGGCATGAATTACACCTACTTTGGTGACAGGTATGCAGCAATCTACTATCTTCCCATATTTCTCACAAAAGATGTCATACATTTCTTGTACAGATTTGTTGTAAAATAAGGTTCTCCAGTCAATAACTGCAAAAAGCTCATTTATTTTGATGTAATCTCCTTTCGGATAGTTCCTCCTCATGTCCTCAGTGCCTCTACTCTCAGGAAGAATGTCTTCAATGATATACTCCATCAACAACACACAGTGGTCACTCTTTCCAATTGGTGGTTCATACTCAATATTTTCAATATCCAACACATTATCTGTGAACACTAGATCAAGTAGTGATGGCTCATCCCCACCCCTGGCTCTTGTTGGTTCCATTACATGTTGGTGTAGGAAATTCCCTTGTACGCAATCTAGGAATCTTGCCCCAAATGAGTCCTCACCACTGTGTGGGTCAAGATTTATCCAATCTATCTCTTTATGATTAAAGTCTCCCATAATCCAAATCCTACATTTTTTCTCCCGTGCCATGTTAACAACTGAGTTTATGACTTCAATAGTACCTATATGACTTTCCTCATAAATTTCAAGCCTATTTTGGTTCCTTGGTGGGTTGTATACAACAGTTATTATAATGCTCTCTGACCCAGTATTTATGCGAGCAATATGTATATGTATGTATATGTGTATGTGATTACCTAATTGTGATTACCTAATTGTGTTTACGGGAAAGAGCCCAAAGCTCGTATCTTCCCGTCTCCTGATCGGTTCCATTTTTAGACTTAGTGATACTTATCGTACCTGTCCTTAAAACTATGGATTGAGATAGCATTAACTACCTCCTCGCTTAGCGAATTCCAATTATCAACTACTCTTACACTGAAAAAGTATTTCCTTACATCCTGCAAACAAGTTTTTTTTACGAAGCTTCAAACTATGACCTCTAGTTCTAGAGCCAGCCATATCGAAATATCGATCCTTATCCACTCTATCATAACCATGAAGGAATTTATAGACTGTCACCATATCCCCCCTTACTCTTCTAGCTTCGAGTGATGGCAAGTCTAATTCCCTCAGCCTCTCATCATAACCGAGATTGCATATTTCTGGCACCAGTTTCGTGGCATGTCTTTGAACTTTTTCAAGCTTAGCTATGTGCTTTTTCAAGTGCGGATTCCAAAAGGGGGCTGCATATTCGAGTTTTGGCCTCACATAGGTTACATAAATATTTCTGAACATTTCCTTGTCCATGTGCCTGAAGGCTACCCTTACATTTGATAAGAATGCATATGCTGCCCTTACTACACCATTTATATGTATTTCTGGAGACAAATCTGCCAGTATGTTTACTCCTAGATCTCTCTCATTTTCTGTCTCTTGAAGTTGTACTCCAGCCACCGAGTAGTCAAGCTTGGGCCTTCTTGCACTTGTACCCATTCTCATTACCTTACATTTTGAGGTATTGAATTTCATTAGCCACTTTTCTGACCACTCATGCAGATTATTTAGATCCTCCTGAAGTTCTCTACCATTGTTCTCGTTTTTTACTTTCTTCACAATCTTTGCATCATCTGCAAACATATTCATGAATGAATTTACAGACTCTGGTAGGTCATTTACATATACAAGGAACAAAAGTGGCCCTAAAACTGAACCCTGTGGAACTCCACTACTAACTCTTCTCCATTCAGACACTGAGTGTCTTACTCTAACCCTCTGTTCCCTTCCTTCTAAGTAAGTTTTTATCCATTCCAAGACATTTCCACCTATTCTAGCCATTGATTGCAGCTTCCTAATAAGTCTCCCATGTGGAACAGTGTCAAACGCTTTCTGAAAGTCTAGGAATATGCAATCTGCCCAGCCCTCTCTTTCCTGTAAGATTTGGCTTACCTCATCATAAAATTCTAATAAGTTTGTTACTGTTGATCTTCCTTCTCTGAAGCCATGTTGCCTCACTGACAAAAAGTTGAAGGATTCCAAGTGAAGAGAGATATGTTTCCTTAGTAGTTTCTCCATAAGTTTGCAAACTATGCTGGTCAAGGAAACTGGTCTATAGTTCAGAGCCGTATCCCTCCTTCCCTTTTTGAAGATAGGTATCACATTTGCTTGTTTCCAGCATCTTGGAATCTCCCCCGACTCCAGTGACTCCTTAAATATGATACTTAGTGCCACTGATATTGTGTTTGCGCATTTTTTAAGCACATGAGGGGATATGTCATCAGGACCTGTAGCTTTATGAACATCTAAATCCATCAGCGCTTTGCATACCTCTGTGGCTGTAAGGTTGATGTTCTCTAATACCGGCCCTTGAGCTTCTATCACTGCAATCTGAGGGGGTGGGGTATTTTCTACTGTAAATACTGACTGAAACTCCTTGTTCAATTCTTTGCAGATCTCTTCGTCCGTCTCAGTGATGCTTCCATCCGCTCTCTTTAGCCTTAAAACCTGTTCTTTTACCTTCAGTTTTCCTCTGATAAAGCTGTGGAAAAGCTTGGGATTTTCTTTAGCCTTCCTGGTGATGTCCCTCTCATAATCTCTCTCTGCCTCTCTCCTTTTACTTAGGTAGTCATTTCTTGCTCTTTTGTAGGTTTGCCAGGCATTTATGTTTTTTCTCCTCCTATACCTTTTCCAGCATTTGTCTCTCCACTCCTTAGCTCTTTTACACCCATTATCGAACCATTTCTCTCTGGCATGAATTACACCTACTTTGGTGACAGGTATGCAGCAACCTACTATCTTCCCATATTTCTCACAAAAGATGTCATACATTTCTTGTACAGATTTGTTGTAAAATAAGGTTCTCCAGTCAATAACTGCAAAAAGCTCATTCATTTTGATGTAATCTCCTTTCGGATAGTTCCTCCTCATGTCCTCAGTGCCTCTACCCTCAGGAAGAATGTCTTCAATGATATACTCCATCAACAACACACAGTGGTCACTCTTTCCAATTGGTGGTTCATACTTAATATTTTCAATATCCAACACATTATCTGTGAACACTAGATCAAGTAGTGATGGCTCATCCCCACCCCTGGCTCTTGTTGGTTCCATTACATGTTGGTGTAGGAAATTCCCTTGTACGCAATCTAGGAATCTTGCCCCAAATGAGTCCTCACCACTGTGTGGGTCAAGATTTATCCAATCTATCTCTTTATGATTAAAGTCTCCCATAATCAAAATCCTACATTTTTTCTCCCGTGCCATGTTAACAACTGAGTTTATGACTTCAATAGTACCTATATGACTTTCCTCATAAATTTCAAGCTTATTTTGGTTCCTTGGTGGGTTGTATACAACAGTTATTATAATGCTCTCTGACCCAGTATTTATGCGAGCAACAAGAAATTCCCTGAACTCACTTTCTATAGCCAAGTTTATTTCTTCAACTTGAATCCTCTCACTTATGAGCAGTGCTATCCCTCCACCAGTCCTCTCAGATCTTTCAACCCTTAGTATTCTGAAGCCCTTAGGAAAAACTGTGACACTGTTTATGTCCTCACTCAACTTAGTCTCTGTAATTGCTACTATATCTGCCTTACTGTTGTGAATTCTATCTTTTAATTCTACTGCCTTACCAGCTAATCCATCAGCATTTGTGTATAACAATCTTAATGAGGCCCCATCCCCTGATCTTCTGTCATTATCTTCTTTATCTCCCCTTTGTCTGGAAGTATTCTGTAACAAAAATTTTTCTTCTCTTCTTCATTTCTCTCATCATTTAACCTTCTTGCCTCTTGCAACAAGTTTTTGATCTTTCCCATCTCTTCCTGTGTTCTGTATCGTCTAATGAACACTTCTTTGCATTCTTGAAGGTCTTTTAGACTTTTTTTTCTCAACAATATTTCCCTACATGTTTCCCCTCTCTCAAAGGTTACTTTTGTTGGTCTCTGCTTTCCTTCCCTCGAATATTTACCTAGTTGGTGTATGTTTACAATATCCTCAGGACCACATACTACTCCAAGCTTTCTTATCAGGTCTACAACCTTAGCTTTATTTTCTTCAAGTCTCCCCTGCCATGTTGGCTCCTGGGATTCACTTATGCCTGAGATTACCACTGTCTTCTCCTTATCAAGTGCCTGTCTGATGAGTGGGTTTGCCCTTTCCATCACAACGTCTTTCATTTTTTTGATTACTGTCTCTTTATAGTCAACTGTTTGTATGTTTTCCAGTGCCACCACCTTTACAGCCTCTTTTACTGCCACATTCCCCTTTAGTGCATCAGCAAAGGACGTTTTCATGGCATCATTTTCCATATTCAGCTCCTGGAACTCTTCTCTGAACTGTTCAATGTTTTCCTTAATCTGGACATTCCAAGCAGCAATCTCGTCTCTCTCAGAAGAGAGCAGTGAACTAACATCTAATTCCTTTAGGTTGTCATTCAGCTGTTTGTTTTTATCTTCTTGTTTAGAAATTCTAGATTCTAGTTGACTCTTTTCCCCTTCCAGCTTCTTTATTCTTTTTTCTAGTTCCTTTCTCTCCTGCCCTTGTGCTTTATTTGCTTCCTCCAAAGATCTTATTTGTTCTCTGAGTGTTTCATTCTCTTTCATTTCTCCATCCATATTCCGAATTTTATCATCAAGGCTTATAACCATTTCCTCCAACTTCTTGATTCTCTGTTTAAGTCCCCTGATGACTACCCCTTCTCCCGACCCATGGGTGGGAGAGGCTTGGGACAGAGATGGCTTCATTTTTATGTTCTCCCTCTCACAGAATATAGAAAGAAGACGAGAAAGAGGAAAAAAAAAGAAAAGAGAAAAACTTCTAATTTAGTTTCACACAGAATTTTTATATCTCCATATAAGTGCTATTTAGTGACTCAGTTTGTCTCCTTTCCGGTAACACACATCTTAACTTAAAAACTTGACCATGGTAATTTAAGTATAAAAAGAAAAAGAAAAACAAAAGTCAAACCTGAAGGAAAATTCGAATTTGTGTTTGAGGTGGCACCCACCTGTTTCTGTTATATATTCTTCCTAACTGATAAACTGACTTGCTAACCAAGATATGTTATCACGGGATTAGACTTTACATTTAACTCAATATATATACAAAATAACAAAATAGTAAAAGAGAAAGCTAAAAGAAAAGCAAAAAAAAATGAAGAAAATAAGACTGCTGTACTACTTGGCAACTTAACTCAGTACTGTTGACAGGTGGGTATTTGGTAATTTTTTTTTCTTTTATTATTCAATTTTTACGTGTATCAAACTAACTAACTAGTTAATATAAATGGGAAGGATACTGATTTTAACAATATATAGAACCACAGGATCAGGTAAACGGCTTAAGAGCTTTCCCCAGTTTACACAAAAAATTAGGTAATGTGGTGTGATGGCTCCACCTCTGGCAACTCTTCTAGATTTCCCCCAAGGCAGAACTGGACGGAAGCTTCTCTCTCTTCTTCACGAAAGAGTTCTCAATTTTTTTTCCTTTAATATGAACAGTCTCGTCTTACAACAAATATAAGTTTTTGTACTCACAATACTCTGCAGGATTTCAGATTTATGGAAATTATGGTAAAGTTTTCCACTAAGCACTTAGTCACTCGAAACAGTTAAAAATTTAAGAGGAGCAATTCCGTGTGTCACTGAACGCGCGGTATGTGTATGTATATATGTGTATATATATATATATATATATATATATATATATATATATATATATATATATATATATATATATATATATATATATATATATATATATATATATATATATATATATATATATATATATATATATATATATATATATATATATATATATATATATATATATATATATATATATATATATATATATATATATATATATATATATATATATATATATATATATATATATATATATATATATATATATATATATATATATATATATATATATATATATATATATATATATATATATATATATATATATATATATATATATCCTGTGCCCTGTGGGGCGGGCACAATATCAAAGAATAGCCTCACCGTATTCCCTGCGTGTCGTAAAAGGCGACTAAATGTGGACGGGGCGGGGGGACTAGGAATCCCCCCCCTTGTACCAACCTCCTGTGAGACGTCAAAGAAGAGGGGGAGTAGAGGGGAGAATAACTTCTCCCCAAACTGTTTTCCTTTTTTGATGTCGGCTACCCCCCAATTAAAGGGGGAAACAGCCAAGGTATATGTATGTATATATATATATATATATATATATATATATATATATATATATATATATATATATATATATATATATATATATATATATATATATACATATATATATATATATATATATATATATATATATATATATATATATATATATATATATATATATATACAGAGAGAGAGAGAGAGAGAGAGAGAGGAGAGAGGAGAGAGAGAGAGAGAGAGAGAGAGAGAGAGAGAGAGAGAGAGAGAGAGAGAGTTTTAGTATACTTCCCACACTGCACGTTTAGGACAATATATCTGCAACAATAAGAAATAGTCAGAGCCTTAGCCAAAACAGAAATAAACAATTTAAAAAAATCTGGCCTAAGCTTCATGAAAGAACTACTGGAATAATTTGATTTAGGGCTACTTACACATGTCTGAATGGGTTCATTTTGGGGTTATCTGGGCTTACCTCTGGCACCTCATTTCCAATAACAACCACTTTTTCTTGGCACTGAGAATTTTTAGATGACCTTTTCATCCCTTGTGTGGCTGCTGGCTGATATCTGCGAATGTGTATGAAAGAATAGCATAAAATAGGGAAATGACATTCAGTTCTGGCAGTCGGGTGTCCACTAAACGAAGTACTGGTGACTTTTTTATGTAGAGTATATGCTTCATCTCATATCTGTAAAAACAAAAATGAATAGGTAAAGTGAGGTAGCTAGCAGTGATTTGGAACATAGTAACGTCTACACAGCCACTGAAACCAATAAATTTAAATAAAACGGAAAACAACATAGGAATTAGCTACAGTCCACAGACACTTCTCAGTGTAAACAAACATTCTGAGTTCTAATACTCTGAACATTCAAATTTGCTAAAAAATACATGATAATAATTATAGATCAGATATCTTAGACTGCATAGTCCAGTTTTAATGTTCCATGATTAATATATATCGTACAATATATTGTAGATATATCAAAAGTCTGATAAATGTTATACATTCTTGCATTCCTTGTACAATGCATATAATATATCAAAGTAACCCAAGCATGGAATATGCATATGGGGAACGAATATACTCTAAACCTATTATGATTTGAGTCATAGGTTTATGTAAATTGTGAATGATTAATCACATTATGTAGCTTTAAATAAAATTGTATTAAACTAATATGGATGCACAAATAACAGTCAATTGGCTGAAGGGGAGTGGGGGGGGGAAGTCAGGGAGTCAATGCAGAGCTGCAAGCATACTATGTAAGTTAGTGATGTTTTATTATTATTATTATTATTATTGGGGGCTGCAATTTTTTTTTTGAGGGCTGAGTCCTTGATTTGAGGGGTAAAGCCTCCCTAGCCCACTTGGTGATGCCACTGTATATATATATATATATATATATATATATATATATATATATATATATATATATATATATATATATATATATATATATATATGTATTTATTTTATATATATACATATACAGGCATATATATATATATATATATATATATATATATATATATATATATATATATATATATATATATATATATATATATATATATATATATATATATATATATATATATATATATATATATATATATATATATATATATATATATATATATATATATATATATATATATATATATATATATATATATATATATATATATATATATATATATATATATATATATATATATATATATATATATATATATATGTATATATATTATATATGTATATGTACAAGTATATATATATATATATATATATATATATATATATATATATATATATATATATATATATATATATATATATATATATATAGTATGTTGAAAGGCCCACTGAAGAACACAACGTACGAGAGTATTTGAAGTACTTGTTGGTTTCGTGACCTAATCTGGATTCCTTCTCAAAGCACTGTATTAGGTCACGAAATTGATAAGAGATTCAAATAGTTTTTGCGTTGTTTTCTTTAATGGGCCTCCTTTCCATGCCATTTTAGATTGTATGGCAACAGTTCAGTGTTATTCATATATATATATATATATATATATATATATATATATATATATATATATATATATATATATATATATATATATATATATATATATATATATATATATATATATATGTAGTCACCGTGGCTCAAGCGGTAGCGTCCGCGACTCTAAAGCGTCAGGTCGAGGGTTCGCGCCACGTCACGGTCTGAGGTTAGCAAGGGCATGCACTCAGGGTAACGATTACATCTGCCAAAGCAAGTCCTTCGCAAGAAGGCAACCGTCCTAGCCCTTGGTAGGAAAGGGAGTCCGTGACGTAAAACCGGAACAACTATATATATATATATATATATATATATATATATATATATATATATATATATATATATATATACAAGTATATATATATATATATATATATATATATATATATATATATATATATATATATATATATATATATATATATATATATATATATATATATATATATATATATATATATATATATATATATATATATATATATATATATATATATATATATATACATATACCTTGGCTGTTTCCCCCTTTAATTGGGGGGTAGCCGACATCAAGAAAGGAAAACAAATAGGTGGATTACTTTGCTCTATGGGCAATGACGAGGGAGCTAGCGACCGTTCAGATGGCACTGCTGGAGTGCCACAGCCCATCCTCCCGGCTCTTCCACAACCTGTGTCGCTTCACAACTGCCAGCTCCTCCTACTGCCCCTACCACAGGGCTATCTCTGTAAGATGCAGCCCCGTGGTAACAGCAGATGCCCATCAGAGCCGCGTCACAATCGCTCGCCACTCATTCCTATTCCTAGCACGCACGCTTGCTTCCCTCACATCCATCCTCCTATCATTCAGGGCTCTCCTTACTCCATCCATCCATCCAAACCTAGGCCTCCCTCTAGCATTTCTCCCATCAACTCTCGCATTCATCACCTTTTTCAGCAGCCTTTCATCATCCATCCTTTCCACATGGCCAAACCATCTCAGAACAATCATATCTACTCTGGCTGCAATTTCTCTCCTCACACCCGTTCTTGCTCTCACCACTTCATTCCTAACCCTATCCAATCGAGATACACCAATCATACTCCTCAGGCATTTCATCTCAAACACATTTAGTTTCTGTCTCTCACTTACTTTCATACCGCCCTGTGGGGCGGGCACAGTATCAAAGAATAGCCTCACCGTATTCCCTGCGTGTCGTAAAAGGCGACTAAAAGTGGACAGGGCGGAGGGACTAGGAATCCCCCCCCTTGTATCAACCTCCTGCTAGACGTCAATTGACCTTAGTAAGACAAATAAAGAATAACCATAGAGTAGTCCTAGCAGAAAAGGATGAAATAAAAAGCAGATGGGAAATTTATTTTGAAGGATTACTAAATGAAGAGAACCCAAGAGCAGTATTTGAAGATGGACTTCCAAAAGAAGCAGTCACAACAACAGTGGCTAGAAGAGAGGTAGAGCGGGCAGTAAGGAAAATGAAAAATGGAAAGGCAGCAGGACCTGATAAGATGCAAGTGGAGGTATGGAAGAGTCTTGGAAAGGAAGGCATAGATATCTTGTGGGACTTAATGCAAAGATCTTTAGTCAGGAAAAGATGCCAGAGGAGTGGAGAGGAAACCAAATCATCCCAATCTATAAAGGGAAGGAAGACATTCAGGAGTGTGGAAACTATAAAGGTATAAAGTTGGTAAGTCATACTATGAAGATATGGGAGAAGATCATAGAGAGGAGACGCGGAGTGGTAACGACAATTGGGGATGAACAGTTTGGCTTCATGCCTGGAAGAGGGACAGTGGATGCCATATTTGCCTAGAGACAAATGATGGAAAAGCATAGGGAGAAACAGAAAGGACTGACATATGGTCTTTATTGACCTGGAAAAGGTATATGATTGAGTACCACGTCAAGAGGTGTGGAGGTGTATTAGAAAAAAGGGAGTCCCCGAGAAATATGTAAGAATTATCCAAATATATATATATATATATATATATATATATATATATATATATATATATATATATATATATATATATATATATATATATATATATATATATATGAATCATATATTACCCTGACAGAGACTCGAACCTAGGACACATAAATATTGTGCTGAGGTGCTATTAACTACTCCATAGTAGGTCTAAAAGAGAATCCAATCTTATACCTTAACTGCTATACTAGTAATGAACTCATTCTGAATGCCTTTTTGTCCATATTACAGTTTCTCCCAACCTCACTCGTGGCTTCGTTTTCACATTTACTTCAAATTCCAATCTGTTTGGGGATCAACAATAATCAAATAAGCATATTACCATATGTGTCCTAGGTTCGAGTCCCGGTCGGAGTAAAATTTTATTCATATTTTCACAAAGAGCAACGAGTATATATATATATATATATATATATATATATATATATATATATATATATATATATATATATATATATATATATATATATATATATATATGTGTGTGTGTGTGTGTTCTGTTCCGGTTTTTACGTCACGGACTCCCTTATCAACCAAGGGCTAGGACGGTTGCCTTCTTGCGAAGGACTTGTTTTGGCAGATGTAATCCTTACGCTGAGTGCATGCCTTTGCTAACCTCAGACCGTGACGGGGCGCGAACCTTCGACCTGACGCCTCAGAGTCGGAGACGCTACCGACTGAGCCACGGGGACTACATATATGTGTGTGTGTGATTACCTAATTGTGATTACCTAATTGTGTTTACGGGAAAGAGCCCAAAGCTCGTATCTTCCCGTCTCCTGATCGCTTCCATTTTATACTTAGTGATACTTATCATACCTGTCCTTAAAACTATGGATTGAGATAGCATTAACTACCTCCTCGCTTAGCCAATTCCAATTATCAACTACTCTTACACTGAAAAAGTATTTCCTTACATCCTGCAAAGAAGTTTTCTTACGAAGCTTCAAACTATGACCTCTAGTTCTAGAGCCAGCCATATCAAAATATCGATCCCTATCCACTCTATCATAGCCATGAAGGAATTTAAAGACTGTCACCATATCCCCCCTCACTCTTCTAGCTTCGAGTGATGGTAAGTCTAATTCCCTCAAACTCTCATCATAACTGAGATTGCGTATTTCTGGCACCAGTTTCGTGGCATGTCTTTGAACTTTTTCAAGCTTGGCTATGTGCTTTTTCAAGTGCGGATTCCAAAAGGGGGCTGCATATTCGAGTTTTGGCCTCACATAGGTTACATAAATATTTCTGAACATTTCCTTGTCCATGTGCCTGAAGACTACCCTTACATTTGATAAGAATGCATATGCTGCCCTTACTATGCCATTTATATGTATTTCTGGAGACAAATCTGCCAGTATGTTTACTCCTAGATCTCTCTCATTTTCTGTCTCTTGAAGTTGTACTCCAGCCACCGAGTAGTCAAGCTTGGGCCTTCTTGTACTTGTACCCATTCTCATTACCTTACATTTTGAAGAATTGAATTTCATTAACCACTTTTCTGACCACTCATGCAGATTATTTAGATCCTCCTGAAGTTCTCTACCATTGTTCTCGTTTTTTACTTTCTTCACAATCTTTGCATCATCTGCAAACATATTCATGAATGAATTTACAGACTCTGGTAGGTCATTTACATATACAAGGAACAAAAGGGGCCCTAAAACTGAACCCTGTGGAACTCCACTACTAACTCTTCTCCATTCAGACACTGAGTGTCTTACTCTAACCATCTGTTCCCTTCCTTCTAAGTAAGTTTTATCCATTCCAAAACATTTCCACCTATTCTAGCCATTGATTGCAGCTTCCTAATAAGTCTCCCATGTGGAACAGTGTCAAACGCTTTCTGGAAGTCTAGGAATATGCAATCTGCCCAGCCCTCTCTTTCCTGTAAGATTTGGCTTACCTCATCATAAAATTCTAATAAGTTTGTTACTGTTGATCTACCTTCTCTGAAGCCATGTTGCCTCACTGACAAAAAGTTGAAGGATTCCAAGTGAAGAGAGATATGTTTCCTTAGTAGTTTCTCCATAACTTTGCAAACTATGCTGGTCAAGGAAACTGGTCTATAGTTCAGAGCCGTATCCCTCCTTCCCTTTTTGAAGATAGGTATCACATTTGCTTGTTTCCAGCATCTTGGAATCTCCCCTGACTCCAGTGACTACTTAAATATGATACTTAGTGCCACTGATATTGTGTGTGCAAATTTTTTAAGCACATGAGGGGATATGTCATCAGGACCTGTAGCTTTATGAACATCTAAATCCATCAGCGCTTTGCATACCTCTGTGGCTGTAAGGTTGAAGTTCTCTAATACCGGCCCTTGAGCTTCTATCACTGCAATCTGAGGGGGTGGGGTATTTTCTACTGTAAATACTGACTGAAACTCCTTGTTCAATTCTTTGCAGATCTCTTCATCCGTCTCAGTGATGCTTCCATCCGCTCTCTTTAGCCTTAAAACCTGTTCTTTTACCTTCAGTTTTCCTCTGATAAAGCTGTGGAAAAGCTTGGGATTTTCTTTAGCCTTCCTGGTGATGTCCCTCTCATAGTCTCTCTCTGCCTCTCTCCTTTTACTTAGGTAGTCATTTCTTGCTCTTTTGTAGGTTTGCCAGGCATTTATGTTTTTTCTCCTCCTATACCTTTTCCAGCATTTGTCTCTCCACTCCTTAGCTCTTTTACACCCATTATCGAACCATTTCTCTCTGGCATGAATTACACCTACTTTGGTGACAGGTATGCAGCAATCTACTATCTTCCCATATTTCTCACAAAAAGATGTCATACATTTCTTGTACAGATTTGTTGTAAAATAAGGTTCTCCAGTCAATAACTGCAAAAAGCTCATTCATTTTGATGTAATCTCCTTTCGGATAGTTACTCCTCATGTCATCAGTGCCTCTACTCTCAGGAAGAATATCTTCAATGATATACTCCATCAACAACACACAGTGGTCACTCTTTCCAATTGGTGGTTCATACTCAATATTTTCAATATCCAACACATTATCTGTGAACACTAGATCAAGTAGTGATGGCTCATCCCCACCCCTGGCCCTTGTTGCTTCCATTACATGTTGGTGTAGGAAATTCACTTGTACGCAATCTAGAAATCTTGCCCCGAATGAGTCCTCACCACTGTGTGGGTCAAGATTTATCCAATCTATCTCTTTATGATTAAAGTCTCCCATAATCAAAATCCTAAATTTTTTTTCCCGTGCCATGTTAACAACTGAGTTTATGACTTCAATAGTACCTATATGACTTTCCTCATAAACTTCAAGTCTATTTTGGTTCCTTGGTGGGTTGTATACAACAGTTATTATAATGCTCTCTGACCCAGTATTTATGCGAGCAACAAGAAATTCCTTGAACTCACTTTCTATAGCCAAGTTTATGTGTGATTACCTAATTGTGATTACCGTATTGTGTTTACGGGAAAGAGCCCAAAGCTCGTATCTTCCCGTCTCCTGATCGCTTCCATTTTATACTTAGTGATACTTATCATACCTGTCCTTAAAACTATGGATTGAGATAGCATTAACTACCTCCTCGCTTAGCCAATTCCAATTATCAACTACTCTTACACTGAAAAAGTATTTCCTTACATACTGCAAAGAAGTTTTCTTACGAAGCTTCAAACTATGACCTCTAGTTCTAGAGCCAGCCATATCAAAATATCGATCCCTATCCACTCTATCATAACCATGAAGGAATTTAAAGACTGTCACCATATCCCCCCTCACTCTTCTAGCTTCGAGTGATGGTAAGTCTAATTCCCTCAGCCTCTCATCATAACTGAGATTGCGTATTTCTGGCACCAGTTTCGTGGCATGTCTTTGAACTTTTTCAAGCTTAGCTATGTGCTTTTTCAAGTGCGGATTCCAAAAGGGGGGCTGCATATTCGAGTTTTGGCCTCACATAGGTTACATAAATATTTATGAACATTTCCTTGTCCATGTGCCTGAAGGCTACCCTTACATTTGATAAGAATGCATATGCTGCCCTTACTACGCCAGTTATATGTATTTCTGGAGACAAATCTGCCAGTATGTTTACTCCTAGATCTCTCTCATTTTCTGTCTCTTGAAGTTGTACTCCAGCCACCGAGTAGTCAAGCTTGGGCCTTCTTGCACTTGTACCCATTCTCATTACCTTACATTTTGAAGTATTGAATTTCATTAGCCACTTTTCTGACCACTCATGCAGATTATTTAGATCCTCCTGAAGTTCTCTACCATTGTTCTCGTTTTTTACTTTCTTCACAATCTTTGCATCATCTGCAAACATATTCATGAATGAATTTACAGACTCTGGTAGGTCATTTACATATACAAGGAACAAAAGTGGCCCTAAAACTGAACCCTGTGGAACTCCACTACTAACTCTTCTCCATTCAGACACTGAGTGTCTTACTCTAACCCTCTGTTCCCTTCCTTCTAAGTAAGTTTTTATCCATTCCAAAACATTTCCACCTATTCTAGCCATTGATTGCAGCTTCCTAATAAGTCTCCCATGTGGAACAGTGTCAAACGCTTTCTGGAAGTCTAGGAATATGCAATCTGCCCAGCCCTCTCTTTCCTGTAAGATTTGGCTTACCTCATCATAAAATTCTAATAAGTTTGTTACTGTTGATCTACCTTCTCTGAAGCCATGTTGCCTCACTGACAAAAAGTTGAAGGATTCCAAGTGAAGAGAGATACGTTTCCTTGGTAGTTTCTCCATAACTTTGCAAACTATGCTGGTCAAGGAAACTGGTCTATAGTTCAGAGCCGTATCCCTCCTTCCCTTTTTGAAGATAGGTATCACATTTGCTTGTTTCCAGCATCTTGGAATCTCCCCCGACTCCAGTGACTCCTTAAATATGATACTTAGTGCCACTGATATTGTGTTTGCGCATTTTTTAAGCACATGAGGGGATATGTCATCAGGACCTGTAGCTTTATGAACATCTAAATCCATCAGCGCTTTGCATACCTCTGTGGCTGTAAGGTTGATGTTCTCTAATACCGGCCCTTGAGCTTCTATCACTGCAATCTGAGGGGGTGGGGTATTTTCTACTGTAAATACTGACTGAAACTCCTTGTTCAATTCTTTGCAGATCTCTTCATCCGTCTCAGTGATGCTTCCATCCGCTCTCTTTAGCCTTAAAACCTGTTCTTTTACCTTCAGTTTTCCTCTGATAAAGCTGTGGAAAAGCTTGGGATTTTCTTTAGCCTTCCTGGTGATGTCCCTCTCATAGTCTCTCTCTGCCTCTCTCCTTTTACTTAGGTAGTCATTTCTTGCTCTTTTGTAGGTTTGCCAGGCATTTATGTTTTTTCTCCTCTATACCTTTTCCAGCATTTGTCTCTCCACTCCTTAGCTCTTTTACACCCATTATCGAACCATTTCTCTCTGGCATGAATTACACCTACTTTGGTGACAGGTATGCAGCAATCTACTATCTTCCCATATTTCTCACAAAAGATGTCATACATTTCTTGTACAGATTTGTTGTAAAATAAGGTTCTCCAGTCAATAACTGCAAAAAGCTCATTCATTTTGATGTAATCTCCTTTCCGATAGTTCCTCCTCATGTCCTCAGTGCCTCTACTCTCAGGAAGAATATCTTCAATGATATACTCCATCAACAACACACAGTGGTCACTCTTTCCAATTGGTGGTTCATACTCAATTTTTTCAATATCCAACACATTATCTGTGAACACTAGATCAAGTAGTGATGGCTCATCCCCACCCCTGGCCCTTGTTGGTTCCATTACATGTTGGTGTAGGAAATTCCCTTGTACGCAATCTAGAAATCTTGCCCCGAATGAGTCCTCACCACTGTGTGGGTCAAGATTTATCCAATCTATCTCTTTATGATTAAAGTCTCCCATAATCAAAATCCTACATTTTTTTTCCCGTGCCATGTTAACAACTGAGTTTATGACTTCAGTAGTACCTATATGACTTTCCTCATAAACTTCAAGCCTATTTTGGTTCCTTGGTGGGTTGTATACAACAGTTATTATAATGCTCTCTGACCCAGTATTTATGCGAGCAACAAGAAATTCCTTGAACTCACTTTCTATAGCCAAGTTTATTTCTTCGACTTGAATCCTTTCACTTATGAGCAGTGCTATCCCTCCACCAGTCCTCTCAGATCTTTCAACCCTTAGTATTCTGAAGCCCTTAGGAAAAACTGTGACACTGTTTATGTCCTCACTCAACTTAGTCTCTGTAATTGCTACTATATCTGCCTTACTGTTGTGAATCCTATCTTTTAATTCTACTGCCTTACCAGCTAATCCATCAGCATTTGTGTATAACAATCTTAATGAGGCCCCATCCCCTGATCTTCTGTCATTATCTTCTTTATCTCCCCTTTGTCTGGAAGAACTCTGTAATGAAAATTTTTCTTCTCTTCTTCATTTCTTTCATCATTTAACCTTCTTGCCTCTTGCAACAAGTTTTTGATCTTTCCCATCTCTTCCTGTGTTCTGTATCGTCTAATGAACACTTCTTTGAATTCTTGAAGGTCTTTTAGACTTTTTTTTCTCAACAATATTTCCCTACATGTTTCCCCTCTCTCAAAGGTTACTTTTGTTGGTCTCGGCTTTCCTTCCCTCGAATATTTTCCTGGTTGGTGTATGTTTACAATATCCTCAGGACCACATACTACTCCAAGCTTTCTTATCAGGTCTACAACCCTAGCTTTATTTTCTTCAAGTCTCCCCTGCCATGTTGGCTCCTGGGACTCGCTTATACCTGAGATTACCACTGTCTTCTCCTTATCAAGTGCCTGTCTGATGAGTGGGTTTGCCCTTTCCATCACAACGTCTTTCATTTTTTCGATTACTGTCTCTTTATAGTCAACTGTTTGTATGTTTTCCAGTGCCACCACCTTTACGGCCTCTTTTACTGCCACATTCCCCTTTAGTGCATCAGCAAAGGAAGTTTTCATGGCATCATTTTCCATATTCAGCTCCTGGAACTCTTTTCTGAACTGTTCAATGTTTTCCTTAATCTGGACATTCCAAGCAGCAATCTCGTCTCTCTCAGAAGAGAGCAGTGAACTAACATCTAATTCCTTTAGGTTGTCATTCAGCTGTTTGTTTTTATCTTCTTGTTTAGAAATTCTAGATTCTAGTTGACTCTCTTCCCCTTCCAGCTTCTTTATTCTTTTTTTTCTAGTTCCTTTCTCTCCTGCCCTTGTGCTTTATTTGCTTCCTCCAAAGATCTTATTTGCTCTTTGAGTGTTTCATTCTCTTTCATTTCTCCATCCATATTCCGAATTTTATCATCAAGGCTTATAACCATTTCCTCTAAATTCTTGATTTTCTGTTTAAGTCTCCTAATGGCTACCCCTCCTACCGACCCATGGATGGGAGAGGTTTGGGACAGAGATGGCGTCATTTTTATGTTCTCCCTCTCACAGAATATAGAAAGAAGACGAGAAAGAGGAAAAAAAAAAAGAGAAAAACTTTTAATTAAGCTTCACACCGAATTTTTATATCTCCATATAAGTGCTATTTAGTGACTCAGTTTATCACTTTTCTGGTAACACACATCTTAACTTAAAAACTTGACCATGGTAATTTAAGGATAAAAAGAAAAAGAAAAAAAAATGCAACAAAACAAAAGTCAAACCTGAAGGAAAAATTCGAACCTGTGTCTGAGGTGGCACTCACCTGTTTCTGCTATATATTCTTCCTAACTGATAAACTCACTTGCTAACCAAGATATGTTATCACAGGATTAGACTTTGCATTTAACTCAATATATATACAAAATAAAAACAAAATAGTAAAAGAGAAAGCTAAAAGAAAAGCAAAAACAAAAATGAAGAAAATAAGACAGCTGTACTACTTGGCAACTTAACTCAGTACTGTTGACAGGTGGATATATTTTTTTTTTTTACTTATTCAATTATTTCGTGTATCAAACTAACTAACAAGTCAATATAAATGGGAAGGATACTGATTTTAACAATATATGGAACCACAGGATCAGGTAAACGGCTTAAGAGCTTTCCCCAGTTTACACAAAAAATTAGGTAATTTTTTGATGGCTTCACCTCTGGCCACTCTTCTAAATTTCCTTCAAGGCAGAACTGGACGGCAGCTTCTCTCTCCCCTCACGAAAAATGTTCTCAATTTGTTTTTCCTTTAATATTTTGGACAGTCTCGTCATACAACAAATATAAGTTTTGTACTCACAATACTCTGCAGGATTTCAGATTTAGGGAAATTATGGTAAAGTTTTCCACTAAGCACTTAGTCACTCAAAACAAGTAAAAATTTAAGAGGAGCAGTTCCGTGTGTCACTGAACGTGCGGTGTTGTGTGATTACCTAATTGTGATTACCTAATTGTGTTTACGGGAAAGAGCCCAAAGCTCGTATCTTCCCGTCTCCTGATCGGTTCCATTTTAGACTTAGTGATACTTATCATACCTGTCCTTAAAACTATGGATTGAGAAAGCATTAACTACCTCCTCGCTTAGCCAATTCCAATTATCAACTACTCTTACACTGAAAAAGTATTTCCTTACATCCTGCAAAGAAGTTTTCTTACCAAGCTTCAAACTATGACCTCTAGTTCTAGAGCCAGCCATATCAAAATATCGATCCCTATCCACTCTATCATAACCATGAAGGAATTTAAAGACTGTCACCATATCCCCCCTCACTCTTCTAGCTTCGAGTG
>JAXCGZ010015414.1:45000-52500 GCA_037179515.1 Halocaridina rubra | reverse complement strand
AGGTTGCTACTCACAGGTACTGTGTGGAGATTTGTAGCTTGCGGATTGGTCGATGCAGCGATTGCTTCTTCCCATCTACCTCCAGACTCTGGAACTTTCTTCCTTCTTCTGTATTTCCTAATTCTTATGACCTATCTTCCTTCAAAAAGCGGATCTATCGTCATCTCAGGGTCTAAACCTCCGTATCTCTAGGTCCTCTATACTTTGACTATTTTGTTTGTCTGTCGTTTTCCTTTGTGTAACATTACCTCATCTCTACCTTGTCCTTAACCTTTTTCTTTTCCTTTGTCTTGGTGTTCTCTCGTGCCCGGACCTTTATTGATGAGGGCAATTTTTGCCTGTCCCGGTGTCACACTCATAAAAAAAAAAGGATGTATATCCATCCAATAATAAAATATTAAGCCAAAAACAAACCCTATCGTCGACGAGGTTTGGGAAAATAAGCAGTCATGTGACCAAGAGATACCGAGGAAGGAATGCATGATGCAAGAACATACGTCACAAGCACTATGACTATTTTCTAGGAAATGCCGTGGCTCAACCGGTAGCGTCCGCGACTCTGAGGCGTCGGGCCGAGGGTTCGCGCCCGGTCACGGTTTGAGGTTGGCAAGGGCACGCACTCAGGGTAAGGATTACATCTGCCAAAACAAGTCCTTCGCAAGACGGCAACCGTCCTAGCCCTTGGTTGAAAAGGGAGTCCGTGACGTAAAACCGGAACTTAAATTAGATTCACTTATATCTGACGTACTTTTCAAAGTGCTAAAAATTTAGGTTATATTCTCCAAGAAGTCTTAATACTTGAGTTATATTCACTAATATTTGAGGTACTTTTAACGTGCTAAAAATAAAAGGTTATACTTTCTAGGAAGTCAAAATACTTGAGTTAGATGCACTGATATTTGAGGTTGTCTAAATACTTGAGTTAGATTCAAACAAAAGTGGCGTGACACGTCCCATGTGCGACTTGCGACGCAAGATGCACGTGGCACATGGGACGTTTCACGCCACTTCTGTGTGAAAGGTTTCATATATTTCTGGATGTTTGTTTTCAACGGGCGTTACACGTGGCATGTCACGTGCGACGTGCCACTTTGGGGAAGAAATGCGGATATCCAATGAATCATATTATGAAAAGCCGTGATGCAACATTGTTAGTAGGAAAATTATGAAATTGCGTCTTCAATTATGATACATTTATATTTAGACATTGACCAGGTTGATAATTTCTCTATCTATCTACATGCATGAGCCATTTTTCCTCTCTTAAAGGGAGTGGCTGAGTCAAGACAAAATACTCTGACTCTCTGGGAAGAAAAAGTACAGAGGAGAGGGTTCCCAATCCCCTCGCTCCGCCCCATTTAGTCGGCTCTAACGACACGCAGGGAAACATGGAGGAAGTATTCTAGCCCCCCTCCTCAGGGGAAAGTTGATTATATGGGAGATTAAGAAAGATAGATTTTTTTAGGCATATAAATAAAATCTATGGTTTTGATAACGGTCAATATATTCCAGTCCAAGTCTCATGAAGAAGAAGAAGAAGAAGAAGAAGAAGAAGAAGAAGAAGAAGAAGAAGAAGAAGAAGAAGAAGGAGGAGGAGGAGGAGAAGAAGAAGAAGAAGAAGAAGAAGAAGAAGAAGAAGAAGAAGAAGAAGAAGAAGAAGAAGAAGAAGAAGAAGAAGAAGAAGAAGAAGAAGAAGAAACGTACTACCCACTATGTAACTTGATATTACTCTATTTCGTTGTTGCTGATGTTTAGAGCTTCATTAAAATCGTTTCTTACTTGTTTTTTTTTTATTTATTTATCTTTTTTATTGCTATATTATGACGTGCTTGATCACGAGTAATGACGTAATAGGAAAAAATAATGCATAGCATAAGGATCATTGTACCATATTCTGCAGCCTACAGAATTTCAATGTGTGGAGTTCCTTCTACATATATATATATATATATATATATATATATATATATATATATATATATATATATATATATATATATATATATATATATATATATATATATATATATATATATATATATATATATATATATATTACATAGAATAAAAAAAGTGGAAGGTGTAAATTATTAAAATAAAAAAAAAAACAGAAGCCTATAGAGTCCAGTGATTCTTAACCAGAGGTGCTCGCACCCCTAGGGTGTGCGAGGCCGGTTCCTAAGGGGTGCGAGGATGCCTATGAATAATTAAAGCAAAATATATTTTTATATACGCGTTATATATTTCCTGAAAAAAAAACTTTTTGTTTCAGCAGTGTTCTGAGATAGAGATAAACCTAAAGTTCTAAACCTAATTTCCTAATGAAGTGGTAAAGTTGCAACAGACTGGAGTTGCAAAAATTTTTGAACATATGCAGATGCTGTGTACTTCATTTGAGGATTACTTCTCGTGTGGAGAGCTGCAAACCTGTGACAACTGGATCCTGAACCCTTGCAAATTTGGAAGATGTTGATGATGACAGCGGCATCAAGGAAGATCTCATCGACCTGAGACACAATCGTGGAATCCAAATGGAGTTCACCAATGGTCAGCTGGAGCAATTCTCGGCTTCTCAGCTGGAAGCATACCCTGTACTAGCAAAGAAAGCTCTTGAAGTGCTAGTACCTTTTGCGACTACTTACCTGTGAGGGCAAGGATTTTCTTGTCTGTTTCACACCAAAACGAAAAGCAGAAATCAGCTAAATTCTGAACATGACATGCGAGTAGCACTCGGTACAAAGACACCAAGAGTTGATGCCATCATAGAAAAAAAAAAAAAAAACAGCAGCAAAGAAGTCACTAGGTTTGCTGTGCAGTGCAGGCAAAATAGTGTTATTTCATTTTTATTAATATGTACTCTGGATTTTTGTCATGAATAAAAAGGAAGCTATATGAAAGAAGATTAAATAAAAATAAAACGTGGTTTTGTTATTAATACACATCACATCAACTTTGTATTTTTAGCATTTTTTTTTTATTTCAGCAATCGGGGGGGGGGGAGTGAGAGAACTGACTGCTGATTTGAAAGGGGTGCATATACTGAAAAAGGTTAAGAACCGCTGCTATAGACTGTATAATATGAAGCGAGAAAAAAAATATAGATTCTATTGGTAGTGTAGGAGATATATATATATATATATATATATATATATATATATATATATATATATATATATATATATATATATATATATATATATATTATATATATATATATATATATATATATATATATATATATATATATATATATATATATATATATATATATATATATATATATATATATATATATATATATATATATATATATATATATATATATATATATAAATATATATATATATATATATATATATATATATATATATATATATATATATATATATATATATATATATATATATATATATATATATATATAGAGAGAGAGAGAGAGAGAGAGAGAGAGAGAGAGAGAGAGAGAGAGAGAGAGAGAGAGAGAGAGAGAGCTCAGGAGTTTTGAATAAAAGGCTTTAGATTATATTCATGAATGATTTAAAGATTATGAAGTCCAAAACGTCACCCCGATTTACCTGCAAGCTTTAATCTTTAACTTATATTAATGTTATGAATCTCTTTATACTACAAGGTAACATTTCAACGTTTCAGTAGAGTCGACAGATAATGAAACAATGAGACAAAACCGATAGTGTCTTCTTTTTCTCAATATGGAAGGTTTTTATACCTAGGAATAATATAGATAGAAACTGATGGTGAATAATTATATAAGAGTGTGATATTAGAATGTTACATTATAAATAAAATTGTCTGTTACCCTTCCAAATTTCTATGTATACTTGCGAAAATCTGTTTTAGATCGTGAGTAACAGAGAGAGCATGAGCTTCACTTCCTCCCACAGCAGTGTGAGAAGAATTAAGGCACTCACTGTGGTGTACATTGAAGTCTCCAACGTAGAGAATTTCAGCATGTGAGTGAGAAGATAGCAAGGACTCATGGTAAGAGGACAGATATTCAAAGATAGATTTGTTTGAGAACTGCTCCTACTCTCATAGGATTTGCATCCACTTATAATATCAACATAGCTTTAGGATCAAAATTATTTAGAATATTAGTATTTGCAAGAGCTTCTTTGATACCTTTAAAATTATTTTTCATGTACAGCTGACCAATTAAACTTAACATTTTTCTGTGTCAAAGTATACAATAGGCATAAAATAGTACCAAATTGAGGAACAAATCTATTATAATAAGTACATAATCCCAAAAATGATTTTAGTGAATGAACAGAATTTGAAATCGGAGCTTCCAAAACTGTTTCAATTTTCTTGGCATCAGGTTTAATACCATCCCTACTCAGTATGTATCTTAGGTATGGTACATCTTTAGCACTAATAATGCATTTTTCTTTATTTAGTTTTACATTTCTGTTTTGTAAAACTGAAAACACTTTACATAGTCTTTGGTTATGTTCTTCCTGAATTGAACCAACAACAATAATATCATCTGAAAATACCCGGACTCCATCAATATTTGTCAATAATTCAGTAATAAATCCCTGAAAATGCCAGGTGCTGGTGACAAACCAAAAGGTAATCTATGAAATTGATACAAACTGCGATGTGCATTCATTACAAGGTACTGTTGGGAATCCTCACTTACAGCTCTTGTAAATATGTTTTTTTCAAGTCTAATTTAGTTATATACTGACAAGAACCTAAATTAGCTAAAATATCCTCTAATTTTAGTAATGGAAAAGTATTAACACAAGTCTGTGTATTGATATTTTTAAAATCTACACAAATTCTTATTTCACCATTAGATTTCATTACAGATACAATTGGACTTGACCAATCTCGAGCATGCTCAACCTTACTAATTATTTTGTCACTTTCCATATCTTGCAGTGCTCTCTCAGTTTTACCCTTATAGTGGTAAGGCAGAGAACGAGCTTTAAAGTACTTAGGCATTGCATTTCCTTTTAGCTGACACTCATAATTCGTTATTGGGGACTTTCCATCCACTCTATTAATATGAAACATAGTTAAACAATCTGTCACAGAATTATTACTTTAAGAAGAAAGACACCCTTCCTGTTTACTCTCATGTAGAACATCAATTTGTACCCACTTATAATTCAGCTTTTTCATTAAATACCTACCTGCCAGGCTTAAATAATTATCAACTACATAAAATGTTTGTCCTTTAACATATTTACCATTGAAAGAAACATCACATTTAATTTCTCCATAAACTTTCATTTCTAATTCATCAAATTTGCTAACCGCTTCAGTCCAGTTCCAGCGCCAGTAGCGATTGGACCTCTCCTCTCTCCCTCTGCCAGCAGTTGAAGCTGACTCTACCCAGCAGTTGAAGCCGACACCGCCCAGCAGATTAACTCTCCACAACAGTCTGGTTCCAGCTCCAGTAGTGATAGGACCTCCATCATCCTCTCTGCCAGCAGTTGAAGCCGACCAAGTTTCTACAACAAACGAGCCTAAGTATCTCTGTTCACTTTCTTTCTCTTTCACGAGAGCCAAAGAAAGAACAGAAAGACTGTTTTTTTTTTATTCCGTTTGTGTTTCCTTCTCTGCTTTAGTGAAAAAAGTGACTGTATGTTCTATAACCTTAAATCATCACTCTTGCCTGGATTCCCAGCCACGTCGGCATCAAGGGAAATGAGGAAGCCGATCAAGCCGCCAAACAAGCCACTCTTAGAGCAGAAATCCAAATATCTCTGCCTCCTGGGATTCAACAGATAAAAAACAAAGCCACCAAGTCACTCCTTAACGCATCAATAACTAAGCACAATCTGTGCACAGACATTGGCTCCCCCTCCACCTGGTGGTACAAAGCCACCACTGATCTTCAGCGAATCACCCTGCCGAAGAACCTTCGACGAAGCACGGCGGTCAATGTGTACCGTCTGAGACTCGGGTTCAAGTGCTCCTGGCGAACAGTGGATGATATCATCAGGGAATGCACCTTTTGCCAGGTAGCCTCACCACATCCACTGCTCCACTACATCCTCGAATGTGATTCCTTTTCAGAAATTCGATGGAAAACTGGTGCCCCCGCTACATCCAGCGAAGATCCAAATGCCCTTCATGTTGCTAGCTCCATAATCAGACTAGAAACAAACAACTACATGAACAGTCTACTAAATATCATCAGTCACTACCCTCCACCAAGATAACCATGTAATAACTCTCTCTCACCACCAAAACAGGAATTCATTAAATTGTTTGATGTAAACTAATAATCCTCAACTGAACACTTATGTTTTCCATTATCTTTACAGTTTTGCACAACCTCACCTGTGGGCCAAAATAGGAAAGTCCGATCGCCCTCAAGAGTGAATACCACCAACAATAACCAGATTTCACCCCACCTCCGCACCAAAATAGGAAAGCCCATTCGCCCTCAAGAGCGAATACCACCTCCAATCAACAAAATCTTACCCCACCTGCGGGCCAAAAAGGGAAGGTCAGCTCACTCTCAAGGGAGAACATCAACGAAAAAAAAAAAAAGCTAACCGCTTTCTGGTTGGCAAGGGAGACAACTGTAATTTTACCACATCATGCTTAGAAATAGTGGATTCCCCTCTACCTGTATCTAGCTCAAATTTAGTAGTAACACCATTTAATACCATGGATTCATGATATGGTTTTTCATAATCCTCCATGGACTCCACAGAATTTATATTTTCTTCAAAAAGTTTAAGTAAATCATAGATATTTTGAAATATGTCATTCCCTGTAGGCTTGTTTAAGTCTACATCATTAATTGAATGCACTTGCTTACTTTTCATTTTCTTTTTAAAACATACACTACTAACATGGCATGGTTTTTTCACAAGAATAACATGTAGCATCCTTAAACTTACATTTATCTGACTGATGATTACCACGTCCACAATGACGGCACTTACCAAAAGTTTTAATATTTTGGTTCCTCTGTTTTGCTTTAGCACCAAAACTATTATTTTCTGATTTTATTTAATTTATTGCAGAAGTATTTGCTGTAGGCCTATTCTCAGCTACATAAGCAGTTTCTAAATTTTTAACCTATGCCAATAAATCTCTGGAGTTTATTGCTTTAAAATCAAAGGAATCTGCAAGTAATATTTTGAAATAAATTTCCTGATCAATACCTACAAGTAATTGCTCTTTCAAATGTTTGTCAAAATCATCATTAAAGTCACACTGCTGGGCTAGCTGTTTTAATTTAGTATAATACTCTTTAACTGTCTCACTCACTCTCTTTTTCCTCTGCAGGAAATCACATAAAGCCATATGATAACTAGGCTTAGTTATGAAATGAGACTCTAAAACAGATACTAGTTCTGTAAATGGAACAGTATAAGGCAGCTTAGGAGCTGTTAACTTACAAATTGTAGAGAAAGTATCCACTCCTACTGATGATAGCAGCAGTGCTCTTTTGGCATCCTCTCCATCAATTTTGTTAACCCTATAATTGATGGAAAACAGATCCAGCCA